>OVBI01000088.1:16293-167285 GCA_900406495.1 Sisymbrium altissimum
TGGTTTGGCAGCCTTTTGCCTCTCAAATAGGACATGGCTCAGCTCTTTCAATTCCAGATGCTGTTTTGGACTTTCTGCTTACTCCTCAGAGGTCGGACCTTGCTTTTGAAAATGTTATCCTTAAGCTTCTCCTTCAGGTGGCTGTGTATACCATATGGCGCGAGAGAAACTCTCGAATCTTCACGGCAGTAGCTTCCTCTCCGGCCTCGTTGATAGTGAGGATTGACCGCACCATGCGGGACCGTCTTCTATCCTTCCCTTCCAGGGATAGCAATCCTTCTCTTCTGGAATTTTACTTTGGATGTTTCTCCTTTCCGTTAAATTAGTCTTTTGCCTCTTTTCCATGTTAGGTATGTGTAAGGTAAGGCCTCTTCGTTTAAGTTTTTCCTGTTTTCCTGTAATTTAACTTTGTAACCTTTTCTTTTTGTATGAAATCTTAACATTAAAACCAAAAAAAAAAATAACATAAAACAAGAAACATGGAAAATTAAATAGTTAACATGCCAGCAACCACACGTGTGACTTTCGATTCCACTATCAAGCGTCAACATTTTGCACCTAGCTAGAATTATAGGTGAACATGTTCATTTTAATATTGTTCCCATAGTGAAAAGTTACTGTATGGATAGTTTGAATTTGAATAACTTTTAAAAATTTAGCCCACAAGAGAATATTTTAAAATAAATATAATAACGTTACAGCTACAATGACGAATAAAGTTGATTTGAAAAAAAGTAAACCATTATCAGACGAGACGAATTATTTGTATATAGACCAGTGAATAATTGTTCTTTAATATTTCATCACGCATACATGGACCACTGTAAATTTGAGAACAATATCGTTCGGGTGTTCAAAAATACTCTTTGTTAACGTCGAAATTAGGGGTCCGATGATATGTTTAATTAGCATGTATTATATTTTCCAATATATATTTGGTAAGAAGTTGAATAAGATTGAAACTGACATTATATATATACGCATATAAATCGTATATCGTGAGTAATCAAATTGGTCGACTACTCTATACTAAGAATATTTGAATGTTACACCATAATAAGCGAAACATGTACGATTATTACTTATTAGAAACTCTCTCTTCTTCTTTTTTGTCAAACGGTTATTAGAAACTAAATAGAACATAAGGGAGAAATGAAAAAATACAGTGAATAAATTTTGAATGATGATTCAAAATGTCCTCGTATTTATAGTTAACATCACTTTTTTTTTTCCTTTTTTCGATAGCGACTGGCATGAGTATTATTTTGTTTGTTTTAGTTTTTTTGAAAGCAAATTATTATTATTTTGTTTGTTTAAGAGTCAATTTGTAACATTTTTTGGTTTTGTAATAATAACAACAATTACGGTTGCTCAAAGTTTGTTATGAACAAAAGCAGCAGGATTGTCGTGCTCATAGCTAGATTTAGACCAAAGAAAAGACCCCCGAATCAGATTTGGTAGTGAGCTGAAAATTTTCTCACAGATATTTTCAATTTACATGCATGTATATATATCAGTTTTTAATTTGTATTGTATGTTATAAGTTGTAATTGTAGGAAGGCAGCAAGGAGAAATAGACAGTTACAGAAAATTGGAAAACGCCAAAATCTGAAGAAACTTGCTTTAGGAAAGAAAGAGAGAGAGTGACATTACTAAAAAAATTATAATAAGCCAAACCGTAAAAGATAGCATATGCCAAAAGAATGAAGTAAGTCCACACTCCTCATAAAAGTTTGGTATTATCCACTTGAATTCAATTGTTTTTTAAAAAAATTGTAAAACAAATCTTTACAAAATGATACATCATTGATGAATGTCCATCGCATTATTCCAATACCATACACGATCTTTTGATCAACCATTTCATATTTTCATTAATATAGGTAGTAACTAGATACATACTAGTCCAATATAAGTTAATCTTCTCACTTACAACGATTGATTTTTTAAAATTAATTTTTAAAATTTTACACATATTGATATCTTGTGTATAAATATACAAAATTTTAATATGTGAAGAACTAATCATACCGAACGAAAAAAATATGAGAATTTGCAATTTATATACATAACTGAAAAATTAGTTTTTTTTTTCTTAATAACACTATTTCTCTTCCTATATCTGTCTAACCTCCCTCACGGTTACCTAGTTTTCCAGTCAGAAAATATATTTAAATCACTCAAAAAATATCAATGCTCATCTAGTTTACATTCTTTTCTTCTTTTTCGTTATATAACTTTGTATAGTTTGAGATTACTTTTTCGTTTCTGGAATGATGGGTACTAACTTAGCTGAGTAAGTGTCTTTACGTAATTTAGGAATGGTATTTTATACCTTTCGCACTTATTTTTCTCATCTTTCTTTCCATTTTCTCTACTTCATAAAGATAAAGATATATAATATTATTATAAAAACATATATATAAATATGGGTGTCGATCCTTACTAAGAAAATATGTAACAAAATTAGATTTTCGATTATCTCAATAAGTGTGTCTTAGTGTGGTAAGATATGATGATAGCTTACTTGTTCTACTGGAATTTGAACACTGATTTGTCAAGTTTGCAACTACTCACCAATCAACATCTTATGCTTTTAAGTCTTAAACTTTTGCATTCTCAATGTTTTTCTTTTATAACCGTAAGTCATATCATCATATTATTAAAGGATTCTTAACATCTTTTATAAATCCTAATGTATCGTCTACAATAGATATTGAATGATTCAACCTTCAATATACAAGCCATGCAAGGCTACCCAATCTCTAAAATATTGAAACCTCTAAATACAAATGTGGGAATTCTTAGTCATAAGACGTTTGTTTAGAGCAACCAAAAATACATCTGATATGGAACCAAATATTTTTTTTAATCCTTATATTCTATATATAGGTTAACCTGACTTGAGTTTTCATCATGGGATTTCCAAAGTTTATTACAAGTATATTAATGTATTACTTTGTTCTTCGAAGTCAAGTTGAAGTTGGTGACATGAGATTTTAATAGGTGGGCGTGTAGATGGTCATAAATCAAAGTAGTTCAGTTTATATGACAGGACCACTCTCATCTAACGTATAAGTTCCAAACTATTATACCTTTGACTTGTCAACGCTCATCTCCAATTCTTTTTGCCACACTTATCTGAAAACAGAGAATTCAAGGGAACAAAATGTTGGCCTATTATGGGAGTTTATTGGGATTTGGATATAGACACCAAATGGGGTAATATAATGATATGTACTGGAATCATCGAAATTAAACTAAATCAATCCATCCCCAATAATTGTAGGTTTGACACAAAAAATAAAAGAAAAAAACAGAGAATTCGACATTGACAAACTACAAAATCAAATTCTCAACCGTCAAGAAAAAAACGCTCAATAAGGGAAACATTTATACGAAACCGAGGACACGTATAGCAGTTTAGTTTACAAAAAATATAATAAAAATAAATATATATAATACGAAAGGACCGAAACTCCTTTTTTTTTTTTTTGTCTTTTCTAGATGATGACTTTCTTGTAACAAAAATCGATAGTAAGGGTTAAGGAAGTAAGAATTACGATAACAAAATTTCGAGGCAGCAAGAAAAGGCTGGGGGAGATTTTGGGAGAAAATCAAAAGAATAAGGGTTTTGTGCAAATTCCCAAAAATTGCCCCACTCATGGCGAGGATATGGCCTCTATGGCGCTTCCCAGTGGCCACGCAGCTTCCACGGCGTGTTCTCCATACTTCACCTTCTTCACTAACGTTATTGTCTGTGATGGCTTCAATCCTGTTCATATTTTTTAACAAAAATCATTCAATTCAAAGATCATTAACGTTATTGTCTGTGATGGCTTCAATCCTGTCTATGATGGCTTCGTAATAGAAATTCAACAATTATTCCAATCAACTAGTATCAAGATCATCCTAAATTATCATCGGACTTATCATTATTATGGTAGGCGTAATGCAAATTAAATGTTTTTGGGTTCATGAGTTAAAAGAAAAGACGTAAAGAGTAGCTTACCGAATCCATCGACGAGAAGAGTATACTGGTAAACAAGATCCAAGCACAAGTAAGGGAGATTGTCTTCCTCCACACGTGGAAACTTCGATTTCGCTTCTCCCATTTTCATGTTACAAGCTTGGTTGGCTGCTTTTTCAAAGTCAACTGGATGAACTATAGCCACAGGTTGCGTCGGGTCAACAAAACCAGCCTGCCATCACCACCATTGGTTTTAAGCATATATAACAAACGATGTGATGTCACCTAAGTGCTTAATGAAGACTTCAAAGGCGATAAATGTTTACCTCTGCGGCTCTATCAAAGAAAAATGATGCAACAAACATATTCTTTTGGCCACCACCGCCTCCACCGTTCCATACTCCACCGAACGTGCATTTCATGTGTGTACACAGTGAATCATTGACTTTGAGTGCGTTAAGAGCTACTCGCCGGCATTCGTCTAGACTTGCACCAGATGGAGAAGCTGCGGCCTTAAACGCTTTTCCACCATAGTTGTAAGTACCTGAAACGAATCACATGTTCCATAAGTAAAGCTATCTAAGTATCTACATCAAGAAGTGAAATAGTTAAGGGCAGGACATGCGAAAAGTATACAACACTGACTACTTCGTAAACAAAACGGACATAGAAAAGAATGTGTAATGTGATGAGGATAGGATGCAGAGAGTTCTAATTTTAAAGAGAGTGTTCCTCGATAAAATAATAACGTCTCCCACTTACCATCATAGCCGGTCACAATGCAGGGGTTGTTAGAGCCCTCAGAAACTTTCAGAATCTCTGCTCGGGCAGCCAATAACCCGTAATGTAGGTAGCTGCAATCAACAAGCCGATAAGATAATGCGTTAACGTTAAAGGCTACATAAGAACAACTTATCACGTGGGTACAAAGGCAACGACAGATGACCAACCTGTGAACATATAGGAAATACTTCCGTCCCTTGAGAAACATTTCTCTGACATAAGAATCCTCGCCTTGTAATGGTTTTGGTGCCTTTGCAGCATCTTCCTCTGATATAGCATATGCCATTTGAACAGAGCCCCCTCCAAGATCAACCACTCCAACTGTATCTGAGTAAGGCTTTCCCAAAGTCCTTAGCAAGTAGTTGATGGTCACCTTAATTCAGGGGGAAAAAAATAGAAACTTGTTACTTGACTTTTTAAGATAAAAGCAAAACTATTCAGGGAGATCAGTCCTCGGAATTACTACTGAGAATGGAAAATAAAAGGCATCACTATAGAAACACAACAATTACAAGCACCCAATTCTCTACGTACTATAAATAACGACAATAGAAACTGGATATAACATGAGTGTGACACTAATAGATGGAAAAAAACAGAAAACATACCCACTGGTAAGAACCTTCCTGAGTACCATCCAGAACAGTAACTGCATTCGCCTCAGTCTTCAACCTGCTTCTATCTTTCAGGAGCTCCCTAACCTAAAAAAACGAAATAACAATTTTTCAAATAAGAAAGCTAGAAAAGCAGGCGAATATTTGTGCTAGAAATCATAAAGCACAAAAATTACCGCTTCCAAAATGTTCTCAGAAGCTTTGTGACCCAAAGCCCTCAAACCAGCAGTCGCCTGGACAAAAGATATAATGCGAAACAGTTATAAGCAATAAAACATAAAAATGAATATCATTTACGTGCAAGGAACTCGCTTTACATACCCCAACTCTAACAGGAGTCTTGGGACGCAACTCACGGGGAACAGAAGACTCAGCTTTGTCAAGAAGAGATAGCAAAGAGTTTGCTGATTGGCGAGGATCATTAGGATACGCACTCAATCCTGGTTTTAGCTGACATTATACCATAACAAATATTGTTTAGTCTCTCAAACAATTCCAACCACAATGAACATATCCATTAAAAGAGAGAAGAGCAAAACCTGTAAAAAGAGCTCGAGCTGATTGTCCAAAGGGACGAGATCCAAATTCTGATCAAAACAGTAAACATGCACGCGACTCCCTGAGCTTCCAGCGTCGAAAACCACAGCGTACTTCTTCGAGCCTCCTCCCTCGCGGTTTTTCAACGCGGCATCCTCCATGACCGTCGACGTGCCAGGCATTAAGAGAAGCACGAGAGTGATCAACACAATGGGGATCGAGATCAGGAGTAGGATACTCCGGTGTCGATGGACCTTGTCAGAGAGTGACTCGTGCCTCCCGATCCCTCGCTTCGCCGTCATTTTCCCACCGTCGATAGAGAGAAGTCCCTGATGAGTGTCGGAGGTAGGGGAATGGTTTCCGGACAATCCCGTTGCGAGTCCTGACTCTAGCAGCTCTGAGGCTGATGGGGAACGGTATCGGATCTTGTTGCCTGTGGCGGACGACGCCGATGTCTTCAACGACTGCGGCGGATCCTTTAACGGATCCAGATCGGCGATCGATTGCGAGTGCGAGTGCGTGCGCGTGTGGCTGCAACCGGAATGATCACAGGTTTTGCTTCGAATTTCACAGATCTGAAATCGGGAATTCGCGTAAGCGATACGACCAGATAAAGACGTTAACGATTGTCAAAGGAAGAGAGTTTGGGTCATATTCACGGAAAGCTTAACTTCTTTAGTGTAAAGTTTAGACAAAATTAATGAACTTGATTACGTGGAATTTGGTTTTGAATGATTTAACCGGACCGGATCGAAGACAACCAAGCTAAATACATCCTAACTAAACCGAAATGTGATTAGTTCTAACGGCTTCTTCCCCGCAAACTTTGAAATTCTTTTATGGGAACTCTTTGCTTTCTTTGTTCTCGAAACAATTTAGAGAATGAATCGAATAGACCAGTCATTGATAATCCAATGCTTCTAAGTTCTAAATCGGAAGAGAGTCTGATTGATTTATGCACAAACCGGAGAATAAAGAGTTGACGTCCGCACAATTTTTTCATAAATAAAGCGTGAATCTAAACAATTAATAATAAGGAGACTTTCAAATTTTTTTTTTTTTTTTTTTTTTTGGTTTNATTGTGAAATGGAAAAAACCATCTGAATATTTCTCGATTGGTTTATCCTCAGGCTTTCTTCAGTTTCTTCTGGGGTCGAGGTGGCGGGAAGATAGAACGGTAGAGCAATGCAGCAGATAAAGCTCCTACGAAAGAACTGATCCAGTAGACGTAGAAATGGTCCCATGTGTTGTGAGAGCTGTACATGTATGCCCATCCAAACGCCTGCAGTGCAAACATAGCAAGGATTTAGAAAGGAACATTTATCTCGTAAGGACATAATCACAATGTCGGGTTTAAGAAGCGTTAAAACTAGACGAATGGTGTGAATACGTGACCCAAAACCATAACAGTGCTATTTAGCAGGTGGCTTATGTAGAAGAAACATAAGAGTTATTCCATCTTTCTCTTCCTAATATAGAATATGTGAAAGAAATTAAGAGCCATATACTAAATCTGATCAGATTTTGGCCAGGTTCTTTAAATGCGTTTCAATCTGCAACACATCAAGAATGCCTTACTCTGCTGTTTGTTATAGTGCTAATAGACAACAACACACGCTTATGAGGGGAAAAAATAGAGCAGGTGACACGATGTAAACATGGATTCTAAATGTATCAGGCAAAGGAATGTGTCATGATGGATACTTACAATGGCAGGATTCATGGCCGGTCCGGTGTATTTAGAGCCAGCAACAACGAATGAGATGGTTGCAAGGGAAAGCAAGAAGGTCTTAGCGAGTAACCTTCGTGGACCCCTGATGATGATAAGCAAAACCGCAAAGGTAATACCAAAACTTAAGATCGTTTCCGCAATAGCTCCAGTGTGAACATCGACCTGAAGGGAAGGTCCTGAAATCATATGCTTGTACTTCTCTGGTATGAACTCCATGATGGCCAATGCACCTCCAGCAGCACCAACTGCCTGTAATCACCAAATAAATATTTCACATTTCCTTCTCAAACATTTTCCAGGAATAAGAAACTATTTTTGGTTTCAAAATCAAAAGTAGGATCATGAAACTGAGTTAGAATCATGAATAATTGATCCACCCCAAGAGGCATGAAAGTGCTTTTTTAAACTCAATTTAACTCTAAAGGACTACAATATACACCTTGCTAAATCAGCTTTACTCAATATAACAGTTTTTCAATCTCTTTATGTTGTACACAGAAACACATGGACACGCAAGAAACTTCAGAAAGAAAAAAAGCAAAAGAACAAATAAAGAAAGATAAGGTTTTTCGTTTTCCAGCTTTAATAAAGTGGCAAGCACATAGATCAACCAAAATTATAGCAAAAGAATCTGATTCTCTGTGTTCTTCGTGTACAACGAAAATCAAACCCCCAGTATACGAACAAGAGAAGAAAATTCTCACTGTATCCAAAATGATTCATGATGTATGATGAAGTTGAGAGAGAAAAAGTATGTCTTTTTTTTTACTTGAGCCAGTAGGGACAAATCTCACAAAGGCATATACTTTATTCATAACAGAATTAAGATTCAAATTCGCAGAGACAAAACACAAGTAAATCTGTTGAACTAAGTAAAAACCCAACTAAAATATTCGAAAATGTGTTTGGGTTTGAGAAGTAATACCTGAGCAGGTAATCTGATGGCCAAGCTGAATAGGGTATCTCCGGGGATACCGGCGGCATAAAAGGCGGCGCTTCCGGTAGGGTTGAAGCTAGCACCACCGAAGATAACGGTGAAGAGGGAGACGTAGACGAAAATAAGAAACGTGGTGATGGCCAACGGAGCCCAAGTGATTCCCTGAAAACCGGCGGCGGAGATAATCGCTCCCGTCTGTAAACCGAAGGTTGCGGAGAGGACGACCCAGGAGAAGGTCATCAGCATATCCCCAATCGCCGACTTCACCACACCCATTCTTCCTCTTCTTCTTCTTCTTCGGCGTAGTTCTCTGTTGTTTTTGGGGATCTGGGGTAGTTGGGACTTTCAGAAGATCGTCTCTTATTTTTCTCCTCAAATAGATTTTTTTTTTCTATTTTTATATGAAAACGAAGATATCTTCTTTGTATGACTCACCTAACCAAATCTCGTCTTGTAATACTTACCAAAATTACAAACTGGTACAGAAGGGAAAATTGGATCTGCAATTGCAAGTTTGTAGCTAAATAAGTAAAATCGGATAAGTAGACTTTTTTTTTTTTACAGCAGGGAACTTGAAAATAACTTTAAAATTATCCCAATAACTACCACCACCGCATTAAAGTTAGCCCAATAACTAACCAAGCCAATATTGCTCACCACTCTGCAATAACATCCGGTGTAGCTCAGTAGCTAAGTAGACTATTTTTGAAATATTAACAAGAAAATAAATAAGTTTTAATTGGCAACGTAACAGAACGAAGATCCCGTAATGAGATCTGTTGCTTGTATGACATATCACGTCATTTCGTTTAATATCTGCTAACATGCACGGTACTCTGTGCGTATTTTTTGTGCAACAGAAACGAACGTCATACCTACCGTACACGGAATGATTGTGAATATGCTGAGAACCCGTACCCGTCGGGAAGAAGACGGCGGTTCCGTGAGCACCTAGTGCCGCGTTCAGGAATGAAACTTTCAGAGCTTGATTAGACTCCACGAAGATAGAAATTGGACCATCTCGGGACTTTTTTTTTTTAAACTTGTTATTCTTTCTTCTTAATTCTTGTGTGACTCTTACAGATGGGTGATCATGAAGTCGACTAAGCTACGATCCTTCTATTTATAGATGGGATCTTGAAACCCAAATACTCAGTACATAGATGGGTTAAGAAGAAAACTAACAGTATCATTAATTAAAACCGAAAGGTGATCGATCGTGTCATGTTTGATGTCCTTGTGATGCTTATAGTTCGTAATATGCTTTTCAATATTTGTATTTTAGTTAAGTAGGAGAAAACAATGATATTTCGTCTTTTTTAATTTGGAAATTTTACTCGAGCAAGTTTTGACTCTAGGCTCTAGCTAAAGTTTGTTTGTGTGCAATTTTGGCATTGACTCCAATCACAAACAGAAATTAGAACAACGTTTTGTATTTTAGATATTCTTTGTTTAAGACTTAAGCGTTAAGAATATGACTCTGGATTGTCGTTGTGAACTTCATAAGAAATAGTGCGTCACTAGAAGACTAGCTTTTGTTAGTGTGAAATTTGGATTCACGAAAATTTGATATTTGGGGATGTGTTCTTTAGTGATTTAGTCTTCTTGCATATCAGAGTATTCTTTTGATGATTATTGTCTATTCGATGTCCTTGTGTTTTAGTTTCCTGACAAGAATAGTTGTATGGGCTCAAGGTGACTATATAGTTTTGAATCTTTGATGATAGTGTTACAAACATCTTTTGGTATTGTACTTTGTTCTTATATCAGGACTGTGCTTTGGGGATGAGAAATTACTAATTAGTAGAAATGGGCAAATCAATTTTCATTTACAAGATTAAATTCTAATATACAGAGTCAATATAGTTTGAAAATTGTGATCCTATTCCTAAGGCATGGAATATAACCAATATTTTGAAACATTAGATGTGCAACTCTTATTGTGGGTATTAAATTGTGACCAGGAACATTCTGTTTCCTTTTCTTGTGTCAAAAAATGAAAAAAGTATTTCGAATTTCAGGCCAATGATTAATTCGGCCCATATATCATTGTGACAACCAGATACTACAATTTAATTGTGCCAATTGAGTTACCATGGTAATTCTTTGTTGACTTTAATTGTGCAATGACTACAGGATTTTTGAATCGATTAAAGTGGTTGCCAAATTGTTAGTCAAATTTGTAAACTAGTCAACAAATCCTATGAACATCTTCATGAACATTAAATGTCTACAAACAAAGTAACATACTTCTATATCTCTCTCATTATTTTCCTATAAATAGACTGTGCAAGTGCATGATTTTATAATGACACAAAACTAAAACACCTACTAGAAATTAAACACTGCGGTTCCTGAAAAAAAGTGAATGAAGCATACAAAGGGAAAGCAAAAGATCGAGATGAAGAAGGTTGAAGCCTACGGAGACCGAATGATTACGTTCTCAAAACGTAAATCCGGGATTTTCAAGAAGATGAACGAGATCGTTACACTGTGCGATGTGGAAGCGGCTTTTCTGGTCTTCTCTCAAGCCGGAAAGCCTTATACATTCGGACATCCGTCTATGGAGGAAGCGTTTGGCCGGTTGAAGATCCCTTTGAGACATGAACCATCCGCCAAAGACGATAACAATACCGGACCGCTAGTCGAAGCTTATAAGAGACAAAGGATCGAGGACCTCATGAAAAAGTACGTTGATCTCGTTGAGGAGCTAGAGGTGGAGAAGGAGAAGGAGAAAATTTTGAAGGAATCGAAAAGTGAAAAGAACTTGGACAAAATGTGGTGGACCATTCCAACAGAAGGCTTGAGCGTGGAAGAGTTGAAGAAGATGCAGCAGGCGTTTATAGAGCTACATGTTAGCTTATGCGGTATGGCATTACAACAATTGGGGAACGACGGTGATGGTTCATCTTCTGGTCTTGCGGGACGTGGACATTGTGGTGGTAGTGAAGCCGAAACATGAACAAACTTGAATTCATTTCTTCGTATTTCAATTGCTGATTTTTATTTGTCGTTGTTTTAATAGACTTAGAGATAGAATTGGTGTGCGTGTAATGAATCATGGAAATATTCATCAACGTCTCTCTCTATTTCTATAGCTAGTCGTTGTATTTTAATTTATTTTGGTTTTGTTTTCATAACAAAAAAATTATGAACTTTAAATCTATAATTACTACTGCCAACCATATATCATAATAATTTTGTAAATTATAGAATTAAGGTTCGTAACTGTTTAACCAAATAGATGGATTTAAATTGACAAATTAACATGTACATAAAAATTGGCAACTTTAATATATATATTTTTAAAATATATAATTCTTTTATTCATGTATCAAAGATTCAAAATCTTATATTAACTTCTTGATTAATATGTCTTATTCTCAAGAATTATAGTTACACTAATTATAGATCTGTTTTAGGATATAAGATGTATGAAATGCAGTTCTCTCCCATTGTTTAGTAACGCTGTGATGGTGCATTCAATTTCTACTATGTTTAACAATAATGAGACACTCTGATATGATTCATACATCTAATTATCTCTCGATTCTGTTTCATATCTGATGTCAACTTGTCTGGAAGATTTTTTCTACTTATAAAATTTGGAAGTTTATGTCAATAATGTCCATGAACAGTTTGCATTGACTTTGATATATCTTATCATAATTTGATTTGAAAAATGATTACGACAGCACTTCAATAAAATAATACATATGAAAACATCATTTTCATAAATCAAAGCGAATGGTACGTACACATCTGTTACAGAACTAACGGAGATTATGCTTTCTCTTATCATTTTGATCCTTCTCTTTTGGACGATCGAATCCGGGGTACCTGATCGAAACGACAGCGTAACAGAAGAGGTTAGGGTTGGATTGGTGGTGGACTTGGGTTCTACAGAAGGAAAGATTTTGGAAACGTCTTTCTCCTTGGCGCTTTCAGATTTCTATCGCCTCAACAACGGATATCGAAGCAGAGTCTCTGTTTTCGCAAGAGACTCTCAAGGAGACCCTCTCCTTGCCTTTGCTGCCGGTGAGTTTCATCTCCTCTGTTGCGTTTTCCTTTCAATTTAAAAACATTTTTCCGTCAAAGTAGTTGAATTTTTCCTGAACATAACAACAGCTACACATCTTCTCAAAACTGCAAAAGTGGAAGCCATTGTTGGTGCACAATCACTACAAGAAGCAAAGCTTTTGGCGGAAGTTAGCGAAAAAGCTAAAGTTCCGGTAATATCAGTTCTCATGCCAAACTCGTTATCTTTGAACAAATACGATCACTTTATTCAGTTGACGCACGATTTGACATCAGAGGCTAAGGGGATTACGAGTCTCATACGCGATTTAAATCGGACATCAATTGTGGTCATATACGAGGATGTTGTTGATTGGAGAGAGAGTTTGCAAATATTTGTGGAGCATTTTCAAGATGAAGGGATTCACATCGATCGTACTGCTTCTTTCATGGAATCATTATCAGGAGAAAACCATATGATGAATCAGCTAACGAAGCTTAATAAGGTCTCAAGAGCAGCAGTTTTCGTGGTGCATATGTCTGAGATTCTTGTTTCTCGTCTCTTACAATGTGCTGACAAGTTAGGTATGATGGAACTAGGTTATGCTTGGATTCTCACTGCACGAACCATGAATCAGTTTCATTATTCGGATCATTTTGCAGTTAGGTCGATGCAAGGGGTGATTGGTTTCAGATCACACATTCCATTATCAGCAGAATTTAAGAATTTTACTTCAAGATTGAGAAAATTAATTAGTGATGATGATGAAAATGCCTTGATGGAAACAAGGCATTCTAGTGTATGGGCACACGATGTTGCTTGTATTCTAGCAACTGCAGCAGAGAAGATGAGGGTAAAAGCATCTGCAAATAATGTATTACTAGATCTCCTTGATACAATTAGGCAGAGTAGATTTATAGGTTTGAGTCATGGTGACATCCAAATGGTTGGCAACGAATTTATAACCGGGACATTTGAGATTGTGAATATGGTTGGAACAGAGGAGAGAAGAATAGGATTACGGAGTTGTGATGATTTTTGTGGAAAAAGAGACGTCATGGCTTCTTCGACCGATGAACTTGACACCATCATCTGCCTTGGTGGGTCTCGTAGAATCCCCCGAACCCGTTTTCTGGCAGAGAGTGATGAAAATAAGAAGTTGCTTAGGGTCTTAGTGCCCGCAGGAAACAAGGTTCCAAATCTCGTGTCGCTGCGTTTTGATCCTGAAACAGGCGTTAATACTGCCAGTGGATACTGCATAGAGGTTTTCAAGACTTGCATCGCTCCTTTTAACTACCAGCTTCAATTCATACCTTACAAGGGAAACTATGACAATCTTGCTCATCTACTCTCTACTCAGGTTTGTTGCAAATATAAACAAAAATTTATAGTCAAAATGGTATATATGTATGTCTGTTTCTAATAATGTGTTTGTTTGACAGAGTGACAAATACGATGCAGCTGTTGGTGATATCACTATCACTTCCAACAGATCTTCGTATGTTGATTTTACTTTGCCTTTCACAGACATTGGTATTGGAATCCTGACGGTAAAGAAGAAAAGCCAAGGCATGTGGACTTTCTTTGACCCTTTTGAGAGATCCTTATGGCTAGCAAGTGGAGCTTTCTTCATCCTGACGGGAATTGTTGTTTGGCTGGTTGAACGGTCCGTAAATCCTGAATTCCAAGGCTCTTGGGGACAACAGCTTAGTATGATGCTCTGGTTTGGATTCTCCACCATTGTCTTTGCTCACAGTAAGTGTATCTTAAACTCTATTCATGTAATGCTCTCCTGTTTGTATACTTTGGTCGTTAACAGGGCACATTCTTGGCAGGAGAGAAGCTGCAAAAAATGTCATCAAGATTCTTAGTCATAGTTTGGGTTTTTGTGGTGTTGATATTAACTTCAAGTTATAGCGCAAATTTGACATCAACGAAGACCATTTCTCGCATACAATTAAACCGTCAGGCGGTTTTCGCCTCTACCACGTTAATGAATATGAAGCTGGGATCCATTAATGCAGTTGAGGCTTATGCTCAAGGTTTGCGGGATGGAACTCTTAGTCATGTTATCAATGAAATACCATATCTCAATCTTCTTCTTGGATATTATCCGGACGCTTTCGTAATGACAGATAGAGAGACTAATACCAATGGTTTTGGCTTTGTATGTGTCTCTCCTCAAGATTTTTCATTTTCTCCATATTGGTTTTAATTTCCTTTACTAATCTATGTTAAAATTTTCAGATGTTCCAAAGAGGTTCAGGTTTGGCTACTAATGTTTCACGAGAAATCGCGAAGCTAAGGTCATTGGGAACTTTGAAAGACATGGAGAAAAGATGGTTTCAGAAGTTGGATTCACTGAATGTACATTCCAACACTGATGATGTTGCATCTCTCAACGAAGTTGATGAAGCATCTAATCGCTTCAGCTTCCGTGAGTTGCGCGGTTTGTTCATCATTGCAGGAGTTGCTCATGCTCTCGTAATAGCCCTGCATCTCGTTCATATTCGTCGAGAGATATTCACCAAAATACAAAGCTTGTACTACTGAGAAAAAAAGATCCACCATTCATAATCTGCTGCAATATAGCCTTCGACAGAGGAGGATTCCTAGGTTTCAACTTTCAAGAACAACAAAGTATAGTCATAAAATTTTGAAATGAATGTAGCATTGAATATTTCCTAACATATATGTTTGTGAATATCGTATATCTGTTCTGTTTCGTATTACATAGTTAGAGTTCAGAACAAAAGAATAAAGGATTCAAGATGAGAAAGAAGCATTTCTACAGTTCATATTATCAAGCATTCAGCATTCATATCTGCTGTTCGAACTTCGATTTTGCGATATGAAATGAAATTAACTAATTTAACAGTTTCGATATATATACGTCATTTTTATCTACAATTTTTTGGACTGCCATGAAAATCAATTTGAACATGTTGTCACACACCAGAATAGTCATTTATTCAACTGTTTGTTGATAAAGAGAATAATAGTATTCGTTTAGAACATATACTACTTTTTCGTGTGGAATTTATTAGTTGTGGCGTTACCTTCTAGAAATTTGAAATCGTCTACTAAAATGGGCCTATCATGAACACTTGTCAGCAAAACACTAACCGGCGTAAAACAGCATTGACAAATGCGGTGCGTTTCATGCCGACCCGACTTGACCCGGCCCGTCCTAAGGTTTTTAAGAATCTTCTAGTCCATCGCGTGAGATGCAGACGCCATGACTCGCCCTCAAATAATTTCCTAATCACGAGTCAGGGGTGACGACATTTTGCCAACACAACGTTAAAATAAGAGGAAGTATCATTGGGCAATTCAGTCATTTCAGTGCTTTTTAAGAAAATATTGAATCAGATCTGACTTTTTGCCCAAGAAAAACTCTCCACCACTAGATCTTTCCGACCCCTTGTCCACGTTCTTCTCTCTTTTAAATACACCCCTCTCTTCCGATCCCCCTTACTCACTCACACACTCTTTAATCTCTCTCTGTTAATCTCATCTTCAATCTCTCTCTCTCGCTTCTTTGATTCGAAAATGAGTGAGTCTCATATGCTTCTGTTATTTTTTTTATATGACGATTTTCTGTTTTCTGATCTGATCAATTTCTGATATCTTCTCCTTTGTTTTTTTTTATGTGTTAGCTGGCGGTAAGATCAAGATCGGAATCAACGGTGAGTGTTTGGTTGATTTTTTTTTATTTTCTTAATTAGGTTTGTTGGCTTGTAGTAGATCTATTTGAATCTGACGTTTGGTTTGTTTGATCGTTAGGATTCGGAAGAATCGGTCGTTTGGTTGCCAGAGTCGTTCTCCAGAGGGACGATGTTGAGCTCGTCGCCGTCAACGACCCTTTCATCACCACTGAGTACATGGTTTGTTTCCTTCCTCCCTTGGACGTCCTTTCGATACTCGATTGGTTAAATATCGTTTCGATCTGTTTGATTTATGCGAGGCTCTGATCACTTTGACTGTGTTTATGCATGTGTGTGTTCTCAGTTTGTAGATGATTGATTTGACTCAGTACTTAGATCCAGAAACTGGTTTAGTTAGTTGGTATTCATGTTGATTAAGCCGATTAGATTATATTCGGAGCTGATAGTTGTCTCGGAGTCTTTGTAAATTGATTTGATTGATTGCGTAAGATTGGAGTCGAGTTTTGAACAGAATCGTGAATTGATTACTCTTCGTGCAGACCTACATGTTCAAGTACGACAGTGTTCACGGTCAATGGAAACACAATGAACTCAAGGTTAAGGATGAGAAGACTCTTCTCTTCGGTGAGAAGCCAGTCACTGTCTTTGGCATCAGGAACCCTGAGGATATCCCATGGGGTGAGGCTGGTGCTGACTTCGTTGTTGAGTCTACCGGTGTTTTCACTGACAAGGACAAAGCCGCTGCTCACTTGAAGGTATCTATTCATTTAGATTGTTTTATGCTATAGGTTGTTGCTCTGCGTATTAGAAGCTTACATGATGCGATATTTCAACTGAATTGTTTTTGGTGATTTGTTTTTTCAGGGTGGTGCCAAGAAGGTTGTCATCTCTGCCCCTAGCAAGGACGCTCCCATGTTTGTCGTTGGTGTCAACGAGCACGAGTACAAGTCCGACCTTAACATTGTCTCCAACGCTAGTTGCACCACTAACTGCCTTGCTCCCCTTGCCAAGGTAAAAAATCATCTCATAGCCTTCGAGAAATTAATTTGAATAGTAAGTGAATAGTCTTCTAATCTTGTGTTTCTTCTCCCTGAAGGTTATCAACGATAGGTTCGGCATTGTTGAGGGTCTTATGACTACCGTCCACTCTATCACTGGTAAATTTCCCAATCTTCAATAACCAGTACTACCAAACTGATGATTGCTTGTAAGAGGAAACTCTGACCTAATGGGTTTTGCTTTTATGATTTCAGCTACCCAGAAGACTGTTGATGGTCCATCAATGAAGGACTGGAGAGGTGGAAGAGCTGCTTCATTTAACATCATTCCCAGCAGCACCGGAGCTGCCAAGGCTGTCGGAAAGGTTCTTCCTGAGCTCAACGGAAAGTTGACCGGAATGTCCTTCCGTGTTCCCACCGTTGATGTCTCAGTTGTTGACCTCACGGTTAGGCTCGAGAAGGCTGCTACCTACGACGAGATCAAGAAGGCCATCAAGTAAGCTTTCGGTTCCAGCTTAAAGCTTAAATCAGTAGTTTTATCATATCTTCGTAAGATAATAACCAACTGGTTGAACTGTTTACAGGGAGGAATCTGAAGGCAAACTAAAGGGAATCCTTGGTTACACCGAGGATGATGTTGTCTCAACTGACTTCGTTGGTGACAGCAGGTCGAGCATTTTTGACGCCAAGGCTGGAATCGCATTGAGTGACAACTTCGTGAAATTGGTGTCGTGGTATGATAACGAATGGGGTTACAGTACCCGTGTCGTCGACTTGATCGTTCACATGTCAAAGGCCTAAATCTGAGCATAAGATCTCGATTGATGTTTGGAGGAACAAGTCTTATTTTTCGTCCCTTCTAATTTTCTGAGTTTGTCGTTTCTGAATAAAATTTTCTTTGGGATTCAAAGCTTTCTTTTTTTTTTTGTCGAATCTTCCTCACTTGAAGTGAGAGTTTGTAGACCGGTTGTTTTACTGAGAGGCCCTTTATGTTCGGCTTTTGATACATTGTTGTTGCTTATGGTTTTATCAGACTTAATTCCCTCTCTCTCTTTTTAACATTACGACGAGACAAAGTTGAATTTTAAACAAAATATCTAGTAACACATCGTTGTTGCTTATAGTTAGGTTGAGCAAAAGTTAATTTTGTGACATTCTAACGTAAATCACAAATCACTTTTCCTCAACCTAACATTGTCAAAAGCTTTTCGGAGAATGTCAAAAAGACGGTTCAAGGAAATGTTTAAGTTGGATCCGTCTTCAAAATAGGTGATATGACGATGTTTTTAGATGCTAAATGTCAACGCCAAATTATGTCCTCTCTTCTTTCGAAGTTCATTCGAAGATGGACAAGCTTTGTTATGAGCAATCAGATTTAAAATACGTGGTGGTTATATAAGAAAAAAAAAAAAATCAAACGTCGGCACGCGAAAACGATGACCGATTGATGAAAGTCGAAGAGGAGGAATCGGTTATCCTATTGCTTCGCTTGGTAATCATGTTTTCCAAAATTGGATTTTGTGTTGAATTACAAACAATCTTCTCGTTCGGCAAAAATTATAGAAGTAAATACGAATCTCCGTTAATGGAATTTATATTTTACCCTTCGATGGGCTTAATTTCATAGTGGTGGACACTCCATGACGTCCAGTCATCAAAGGATTATGGGTTACTGGGCCAGCCTATTTCGGCCCATAAAAAGTTGATAAAAAGGGCCATTTCAAGCGACTATTATTACGTCCAGTCATCAAAGGATTATGGGTTACTGGGCCAGTCTATTGTGGCCCATAAAAAGATGATAAAAACAATGGGCCATTTCATATTATTACTCCTTGTGGAATACCTCCGGCGGCTAGACGGCCGTTGTCGGTTTTCACGATTGCACTTTGCGCAGGTTTCAGGTACGAACTCGATCGTCCGGGTCTTTCTTACACTTACCTGTTCACTCTGTTACTGTCCGAAATCGAGACAAAGCTTCTTAATCGATTTCTGATGTCTTGGCTTGTTCAAAATCGCATTGGAAACACTTTGCTACGCCTCAAACCTCCTGCTTCCTTCGCTCTTTCCTCTACGCTCATCGAGAATCTCTCCACAGCATCGGAGAGATTACCTGAAACACTTGATGAATCGTCACAGTCGGAGGAGATATGGAATGTTATTGTAGGCAGAGCAGGTGATAGAGTCAGTGAAGATGAGGTGTTTCATCGTCTATCAAACGATGAAGTCTGTAACAGAGTAAATCTCTCTGATGGTTTGGTTCATAAGCTGCTTCATAGGTTTAGAGATGACTGGAGATCTGCGCTCGGTGTTTTGAAATGGGCTGAGACTTGTAAAGGGCATAGACATTCGAGTGATTCTTGTGATATGGCGGTGGATATTCTTGGCAAGGCGAAGAAATGGGATCGTATGAAGGAGTTTGTGGAGAGGATGAGAGGAGATAAGCTTGTTACGTTGAATACGATTGCTAAGGTCATGAGGAGATTTGCTGGTGCAGGGGAGTGGGAAGAAGCTGTTAGCATATTCGATAAATTGGGTGACTTTGGATTAGAGAAGAACACGGAATCGATGAATTTGCTTCTCGATACGCTGTGCAAGGAGAAAAGAGCTGAGAAAGCTCGAGCAATTTTGTTAGAGCTGAAGTCACACATTACGCCGAATGCTCATACGTTTAATATTTTCATTCATGGTTGGTGTAAGGCCAATAGAGTCGAGGAAGCTCTTTGGACGATCCAAGAGATGAAAGGCCACGGCTTTCGTCCTTGTGTTATTAGCTATACGACGATCATAAGGTGTTATTGCCAGCAATCTAACTTCATCAAGGTCTATGAGGTTCTAAGTGAAATGGAAGCTAATGGGTCTCCTCCGAATTCTATTACTTATACAACTATAATGTCTTCTCTTAATGCTCAGAAAGAGTTTGAGGAGTCCTTACGGGTTGCTACAAGGATGAGAAGATCAGGTTGTCAACCAGACACTCTATTCTACAACTGTTTGATCCACACACTTGCTCGAGCTGGTCGGTTAGCAGAAGCTGAACGGGTTTTCAGAGTTGAGATGCCTGAACTCGGTGTTTCCATAATTACATCTACCTATAACTCGATGATTGCTATGTATTGTCATCACGATGAGGAAGAGAAGGCGGTTGAGCTTCTCAAGGAAATTGAAAGTTCGAAGCTTTGTAATCCCGATGTTCACACGTATCATCCATTGCTGAAATCTTGCTTTAAGAGAGGAGATGTAGTTGAGGTGGGGAAGTTATTGAAAGAAATGGTGACTAAGCATCATCTCAGCCTGGATGAATCGACTTATACTTTTCTGATACAGAGGTTTTGCAGAGCTAATACATGTGAGTGGGCGTATTGTCTTTTCGAAGAGATGATTAGCCAAGATATCACTCCGAGGCACCGGACTTGTTTGTTGCTCTTGGAAGAGGTCAAGAAGAAGAATATGCATGAATCGGCAGAGAGAATCGAGCACGTCATGAAGACTGTCAAACTTACTGCCCCTGTAAAGTGAGGTTATTAGTTATTACAATGCTTGGACCTGTCACAAATGAGATTGCAGATTGTGATGAGAAGTGGTCTCTTCATGCTTTAGAAAGAAGACAAGACCAGATCTTATGCATCTATGTTCATTGTGTTCTAGTGTAGATTTCAAGTTCTTTGGTCAAAAAGTAAGAAACTCCGAATTCAAATTCAGGAAGAGTTGTTGAGATTTGTAACCATTGAGTTGATTGATTCTGAGTTTCTGACACAATTTAGGCAAGTTTTGTTTGTTGTCTGCTTAGAGTCTTTGACCCAAATCTTGCAAGTGTGTCTTAATTGAGACTTCTGAGGATCCAGAGTTTTGCCAGGATTCATCACATCAGAGGTTATGGGAGTGGGATCCAAGAAAAATAAGCATTGAGTTTTGGGACAGATACATGTGCATTTGGATGCGTACACACTCCACACCGACAGAAAAGGTAGATCCATAGTACCCAAAACAAAACAAAAAATAGATCTTTTTGGATTTTTTCTTCTTTTTATAATAAAATTGAATAGTCTTCTTCAATCTCATAATGATGGTTAAGCTTTAACTAGAAAACATAATGCACATTGATTGAATTATTGATTAGATAGTATTATAGGGCCCTCACGTTTTAAGCCACCACAAGTGGGCATTTTTTTTTGGTTTTTATCAAAATACAGAATTTGTTTAGAACCATTTACATGTCGTTTATTGTGATAAATAAATGTATGAACCTACTATATTTATATCTCAAACCTCTGGTTTCAACCAAACGAGCGACGCGCCTAATTAGATGAAACATCATTCAATTATTGCTTCCGCTTAATAAACTTCTTATCCGAATTCTTAAATTTTCGACCAAAAATGACTAAAAGCACGACTCTGAATCTCTGATATGTAGTCCTAGTACTACTCTCGATAAGCAAAAAGAAATTCTTTTTCAGCTTTTCCAGAAGATTTAGAATATAGTAACCTTTTCAAGATCGTATATTAAAAAAGAAGAAAAGATAAATTCCGTCGGATATGGTCCACTCACGGGAATGGTATCTATCTAATTTCGATGCGAAAAAAGAAACCTTTTAAATCTTTTTTTTCTGGTGAAAACATACAAAAGTTTGTGTCTTCGCCACAACAACACAATCTCCAAGGCTTCTCCTTTTTGTTGTCTTCTGCTTCATCGCTTTGTGTTCGTCGTAAAAAGTCTTCATTCATTTCAAACCATTCAAATTAATTTTTGTAATCTACTTCCTCTGTTTTCTTGAAGTCTCCTTCACATATGCTCTGCTTTCGTTGAACTTCTTCGACAACCGAAACCAAAAGCAAAGGAAATGCCACCGCCGATATTTCCTCTCCGGTGGGAGAGCACGGGAGACCAGTGGTGGTACGCTTCGCCAATAGATTGCGCCGCCGCGAATGGTCTATACGACGTAGTGATCGAGCTTCTTCACCAAGACACAAACCTGCTCGTCAAACTCACCTCCCTCCGCCGTATCCGCCGCCTCGAAACCGTCTGGGACGACGGAGACGAGGACAACTGCCAAGTGGCGCTGAACCGCTCCCGCGTCGCGAGGAGACTATTGGAAGAGTGCGAAATCGGAAACGGAGATAACTCACTCATCAGAGCTGGATACGGTGGTTGGCTGCTCTACACCGCCGCTTCCGCCGGAGATTTGGGATTCGTTAAGAAGCTTATTGAGAGAGATCCGCTTCTCGTGTTCGGAGAAGGAGAGTACGGCGTCACGGATATTCTCTACGCGGCGGCGAGAGGTAGAAACGACGACGTATTTCGTCTCGTACTTGATTTCGCTCTGTTGCCGGCTGATATCGCCGGCGTCGATGAAACGGACGGCGGGAAACTAACGGAGAAACAGTTAGTAGTAAAGGAAGAGATGGTTAAAAGAGGGGTCCACAGCGCTGCGAGAGGCGGACACGTGGCAATCCTTGAGGAATTTTTACTTTCAGGAAAGTACGACGCCGTTTCGGGACTCAGAGATGCTCATGGTTCTACTCTCTTGCACTCTGCTTCTTGCAGAGGTCAAATCAAAGTAAGAACACAGAATCGAATAACTCTATATATATATGTATGTAAATGCATGTACTAACTGTTGGATTTATGTAGGTGGTGAAGTATCTTATATCGAAGTATGATTCGATAATGGCGGTCAAAGACAACCATGGAAACACAGCGTTACACATAGCTGCTTACAAGGGTCATTTAGCTGTAGTGGAGGCTCTTGTGAACGAATCTCCACCGTTGATCTCCGCTGTTAACAATGAAGGTGACACGTGTCTTCACATGGTCGTCTCTGGTTTCGCAGCGTCAGGGTTTAAGCGGTTAGACCGGCAGATGGAGCTTCTGAAGAAGTTAATCACAGGAGGAGGAAGCTGGTCCGTGGACTTTTCTGAGATCGTCAACGTTAGAAACGGTAACGGAAGAACTGTGGTTCATTTAGCTGTGATGGATGTTCTTAACACCGTTAGACATGACGTCGTTGAGATTCTGTTGAGAGTCCCCGGCGTTGATCTCAACGTTGTTGATACCGATGGAATGACTCCCGTTGATTTGCTTGAACGTCAAACGCCGAGAACGCCGGTTTCTGATTTATTGATCAAACGGCTTAAATCCGCCGGTGGACGATCCAAATGGGACGGTGAAAAGGTTTTACGGTTTCGAGAAGAGCGTTATGGATTCTGTGGCAGTCCAGGGACTTCGTTTGAGATATCTGATTCTGAAATATTTCTATTCACGGCGGCGAGAACAGATCATACCGCTTCAAACGCTGAATTAAGTCCAGATAGAGAGAGTTTTGACGGTATCAGTGAGTGTTCGACCGAAATGTCGACGCATTCGAAACGCAAACGCCGAGGTGGTGGCGGTACAGGAGCGCGTCTTAAGCTTCTTTTAAGGTGGGCGAAGAAGGAAGAGTCAGAGGAAAAATGTCGTTTCTCCGGAGATAATAACAATCGTCGTGTGCCTCTCAGAGAAATGTATTCGAGATCGAGGTCGCCGTCTGAAATCGGAAACAGAGGAAGAGCGTTTCCGCTGAGAACAGAGAGCGGCGACCTTCCGAGTTTATCGGTGAGATTGAAGTTCACAGAAGGGCTAATGAAAGGAGTCGTGGTTCAGGAATCTCCGAGGTTTGTGTTCTCGCCTCCGGTGGTTTCCGATTACTCTAGAGCTCCGTCGTCGGCTTGTTCGTCGCCGTTTCAGACGGTTTCTTCCGAGTTGGAGAGAAAGACGCCTGCCATGAAGAAACAGAGATCTTTTATGAACAGGTATTTGTGTTTTAGCGGTGCTGGATTAGCCATTGATGGTTCTTCTGAGATGAGTAATGGCTCTGCTCCTCCTCGTCTTCGTCACCGGAGTTTCAAAAGAGTCATGTCTTTGGTTTCTTCTTGAGATACATACTTTTATTGCTTTTGTCACACGTAACCTAATTTCCATATAAATTTAAAAAGTGAATACAAATACATTGTGGTTTTTTTTTATTTTTAATAATACAAAGGGGATTTCAAGTGTGAAAATGTTATAAACAGTTTTTTAGGGGGTGTTATTCATTTATTGATTTAGAAATCTGTATGAGATTTATAAATCTTGACAAAATATTCTGATTTCCAAATCTAATAATGAATATGTACAAATCCGAGAGTTTTCCTTCGGATTTTAGTCTTTGTATTTTTAACAAACAAATCCACTCAAATCCAATCAAATTCATTATAAAATCAAAGCCACAAATAAATCTGTATGATTGAATAACACATGATTTTAATTAGGATTTATAAATCATAAAACCAATAACACATGATTTTAATATGGATTATAAAATCATGAAACTAATAACACTGGATTTCATTAAGATTTTCAAATCCATTAAAATACACAAACCAATAACCCCCAAGTGTCAGTACGTAATTAAATAGTTTCCATTTAGAATCAATGACTAGACACAAGGCTGAAAGCATATGCTAATTGCAATATACTTTCAAGATATAGTCAAAGCCATAACAAAAGTTGTAACTTATCTTATAAACAGTTTAAAAGATTAGGGTGGTCTGGGGCTCAAAAATCTCAGAGTCTGAAGTTGGTTTGGCTGCTCTATGCAAATAGTGATTCTCTTTGAGTTGCATGGATGCAAAAGAACTATTTAAATCGCTGCAGTTACTCGGAGATTGAGCCTAAATAAAACAATATAGTGTATATTATATTTATGGAATTTGGTTAAACTGTTAGTACGTAATTAATTAGTTTTCATGTTCCTTTTTGTGTTAGTACAACAATTTCCTTTTCTCCAACACAGCTTATTTCCTTTTTTACAGTCTAGCGGTTAAACACATATCAGATTTTATATATCAAATATCAGGAGACTTCATGCTATCTACTAATCCACTAAAATTAGTTCCACAAACTTCACCAAAATAACAAAACCCTAGCCCTAAACGTTTGATAGGAACACGAAGACGTTCGGTTTTTGCTAGATTTTGTGCTGTTCTCTGCCGAGTTTGTAAAGAATGGTTGCAGAAAAGTTGCGGTCGATTAAGTTTGGCTCCGAAGCCAATGATTCGAGGAAAAAGCGTGGAGCTAAAGAGATAGAAGAAGAGGCTGATCAGGCAAAGACGACAAAGAGGCAGAAGCTTGATCGTGATATGTTCTTGTCTAGTCAGTGTTTTATGGTTCTAAAATCGATTAGAGAACATAAGTTCGGTAGCGGTTTCGATGATCTCGTCGTGAAAAATCCTGAAAATTTCCCTGTGGATTTCGTCACAATCAAATCCAAACTCGCGAAGCATCTATACAAAGATACAGAACATGAGTTTCCTAAGGATGTGCGATTAGTCTTGTCCAACGCGATGCGTTATTATCCTCCTAAAAGTTCAGTTCACAAGAACGCGAGGGAGCTTAAGAAGATTTTCGAGATGAGGTGGGAATCTACGAAGAAGAAGCTTGCTTGTGAGTTTTCCAAGACTCAAGTCGATTTAATGAAACAGAGGCGACCTGAAACATCAGAAGCATCTTCCCCCGGGGGTTTCGACGTGGCCGAAGAGGTTTCTCTTTCAACAACACCAGTGAAAGAGCAGGAGAGTGAATCTTATCAATATTCAAAAGCGTTTTTTGTGCCAACCCCCGTTTCTCATGAGAAGGCTCTTCGTGCGGCAACAATCAGGATTCGGTTTGCAGATACTATAGTGAAAGCCAAAAACAGGAAACTCATTGACGAGAGTTGTAACAAGGCTGATGTGATGGTGAGATTACAGAAAGAAAAGCAACTTTTAGAAAGAAGGCAGCTTCAAGAGAAAGCTAGAATTGAAGCTGAGATTAGAGCCCCGAGAGAAAAGGCACGTCTTGCACTTGAAAAGATGGAAGAAGAAGCTAGATCCAGTGTCGAACAAGATAGCATAGTATATGAGAAGGAGATGGTAGTTCTATGCGGTGGCTCCAAACTGGCAAGAACTCGGTGGGCCGAAAGGTTTGGTCTGTTTTTAAAGAGCGATGATGATGGTCTAACTGAGTCAGAGATACGAGCTTGTGATGGTTATGAGGAGGGAGAGATAAATTAGAGTATCAGCCAACAGATAAATCTTATGTTGTTTTTTGTTGTTGTTTATAAACAATGTTGTTAATTAGACCATTGGCCCGATTGAATATGAATCGGAGTCAGAAACATGTAGCAAAACAATGTGCATGGAAGAAAAATTCTACACTTAACATTCTCTTTAGTTTATTCGAAGAATTTCATTGGCCAATTGCTGTAACCGTTCAATTTCTTGCATTGGAAGTTTCTTCAGTTTTCCGCTTGTTCTTGCCTACGTCATGCCGCATATTCTTGCCTACGTCATGCCGCATAGATGTATCAAAGAAGGTAATAATCATGGTAATGTAAGTTTCCAGCTACTTCTCAAACTTGAGTATCACCAAGGTAAACAAAGATAGGGTTTTGAATAACACTTAGATGCATCAAAGAAGATAAAAATCATGGTTAAGGATACAAAAGAGGATACGGATTCACACAAAACTGCCGATGCTCCGGGTAAACTTTTACTGCACGATCATCAGACCACCCCGTCTCAAAGTCAGACCAACTGAAATGGTGATAAGGAGATAGAGAGATGGTTTTTAAATGACTTACCTTCTTTTAACTCAATCTCTTTCTAATGGATTGTATCTATCTTCAAACGAATTTTGACTCCTAGATTCCCGACTGCGGCGGTCATAACGGTCATCCCTTTTGGTCTTGTAATCTGAAGAACTCTTTTCACTAGACGATCTATGGTTTTGATGATAAGATTCCCTTTCATGGCTACGTCGTTTGGTCCTTGTGAATTCATCATCTCTTCGTTCACTGCGCTTGTGTGATCTGTGACTCTGTTGTCTCTGTGAGCTACCTGAATCATATTCTTCATACCGCTTTCCTTTATCTGTATTGGTTCTAATATCCATCGGATATTCGCTATCTGCACGGTTCTCTCCTTTCCCTTGTTTATAGGATCTGGCTGATGCGTCTGTTACCGTTGTTGATACAGAATTGTATTCATAGTCGCTTTCTTTCTGATCATTGCCTATAGAAGACGAGGAGTGTAATGGCATTCCCTTCTCAAAACATCCAATACCGCCTGCTAGCTTAATCTCTTCTGTAAATTCTTCTATCATATCCCGCAACACCTACAAGACAAAAGATGGAGAATACTCACTAAAGTTCATTCCTAACTGAATGTCTGGTGGTCATATATGAAAGTATGATACTATGATTTAGCAACGTCCAACTTTCTCACAAAATCGGCAATATGGTTCAACATGACATGGTAGAGCCAAAACATTATACACTATCTTAAAAAATATTCAATGAGACTGTCCACATACGCGTTATTGACCATTATGCAGCAAAACATTCACAACACTAAGAATTGTGATTATCATGGGAAAGGAAACGGAAGAAACTTCTTACCTGTCGAGGAGTTCGTTTCACCTTCTTACCACGGTATGACATTCTTCGACGCTTGTAATCTCTCTCTTCAGCTAAAAGCTCTTCTCTTGTCTTCATTTTATTCATATCCTACATTTTATAGACAATACAATATATGTCTTGGTCCATTCAGCAAAACTTCTAACCGTAATACTAGTCTCGTTCATGTTATATAACAGTTAGTAATTAGTTTTAGTATTAACCTGATTCGATGAGCGTTGTCTCGGAAGACCATCATGATCAATGATAGGTCGGTAGCTAGGACGTCTTTTTCGTTCCTCATCAGCTTTAGCTGTCATAACACCAAGCTCAGCCACCCTACAGAACGATGTAGACATCACGAGGAATCAAACTCAGATCTAAACATGATATGAAACTTAGATACTATAGAGATAGAAACTGTGAGATGGACAAAGAATCCAGCTGGAAAAACAAAATAGCCTTGAAAGATTTCAAACCTACCGCTGATATCTTGTTAGTGGTTGGGCATATCGAATTGCTCTTATTTTTCCTTCAAGCACGGATCTTTCATACAACGCTGCAACAGCTCCTGCCACACGAGACACAGATATCCCCTGAGCACTCACCATAGTTTTGCCAACGTCCCCACCTAAACTAGTCTCCAAGGGCTTCTCCATATTAACACTCAAGTTTGCATCATCCAAATCGTCGAGTACTCCAGAGGATCTAGGCTTAGTTCGTTCCGACCGAAATAACATAATTTGAGAGGCAGATACTTCAATGAACTGTTTCAACATATCTAGAGCAAAAAACTTCCCATTTCCTTGTCCATACAAGACAGCAAGTTGAGAAGCTAACCAAGACAAGACTCGAAACAAAACTGGACAGTCGAATGTTCTGCTCCTGCAGCTCAAAAAATTCTGCTGCTCACAACCGGCATTAGCATGAGACTCTACCCTAATCCCACTAGCTTCCTTAACAAGCGCTTTCAGAGAGAAGCGAAAGAGCAAGAAAACATGATCCCTCATGTATGTATCAATTATAACACCATATCTCGTGGAATTCACCAGAATCCATGTGCTAAACTCACTCATTTCAATCGCCTTTGAACTCAGAATCGAAGCAAGAACATTAAAGGAATACGAAGTTGGGTAATCTCGCCATTTTCCAATCTCACTTGTCATTCCGCAGATATCAGACGGAAATAGCCCTAACCATTTGTCAAAGACACTATTTTTCTCTTCCCCATAAGTACCTTCAAAGTCACTGCATTCCACAGATAGAACACTAGGAAGTGTTAAAGTAGGCTTTTTTCTATCCAGCTCAGAGAAGTTAACAGCGCCTGGGCAGTCCTTGTAGAAGAAGTTGTTCCCAAAATCGGCAAACTCATCTAAGGAGAGACAAAGGTCACCATCGCCGTTGTTCAACTGTGGCTCACAAGGTAACTCGAGCGTGTCCCGGTAACTACTAAATGATCCAAGAAGGTGAGTGAGATCAAGAGGCTTTGGGCAACTAAGTGAATGGAGGAAGAGGGCTTCTGGTGGCATGAGGTGATTTGGGTCAAAAGGGCACCGAACAAAGCCGCCATTGTCGTCCTTCTCCAGAAGAGATGAGTGGTCTACAGCTAGATTATTCGAGAGAGAATCTAGGGTTCGTTGACATTCCGACAGTAGGGACTGTAAAGAGGAGAGTGTACCGGAGAGCTCGCGAGTCGGCGGTGGAGACGGAGCGATGGAGTAAGTGTTGGGATTTTGCAGAGGAGGAGGCCGGAAGAAGAAATTCGGATTAGAGTTTGGAGGAGGACGCTGGTGGAAGACATTCTGATTGGGGTTTTGATAGTGAGGAAACGACGGCGGTCGATCCATCCGGCGACGGCGAACTTCACGGACGGAAGCAAAGCTTGTGAAGACGAGAGACGTTTCCTGTTTTGCACATTATATGTTTTGGATTAAAAGCCCATTTCATTAGGCCCATTAAGTTTTTACGCCAGGCCCATTAAGCTTATTGGAATAGTACATTACAAAATACAAAGCATTGAATGCGTACAGAGCATTTAGATCTTTTTTTGTTCAACTGATTTTATTTACGCTTTCACATACTTCATTACGTCTACGTATTTGATGTTAGTATACGTAAATGCTGTAGATTACATGACGTTGAATTATGTGTTGGGAGAGTGAGTGACGTTGAATTATGTGTTGGGAGAGTGAGTGCTCGGGAAGCAGACGGAAACTAGCTTCTATAAACTAAAAACGTCAGTGGTGAGGATTCGAGGATGAGCATTTAAGTTGCTAATATATATATGTAGCACAAGAAATTCATTGTATATATTTAGGTTTAGATGGTGTATATGTTTAAACGAAATATTGGAGTTATTATGATTATGATATTTGCTCGATGATCATATAGTATACATATATGTCTATATATATTTGCACATAAGCAAGTATTAACCATCTTTGGAAATTAACAGCATCATTTACTTGTTTATTATAAGCATCAAACCACATACAGACTCTACTAATTTTACCCACTAATTACTTTGGTCTACATCAACTTATTGATTATGTGATCTTGTAGTTCAAATAGATCTCATCAATGACTGCATCTGCGTCAAGAAAAGAAGTAGTGAACACGAAAATGAGATGTTTCATCTTTCATATCCCACTCTCGAAACCTTTAAAATACAAGATTTTTTTATTTATTTATTAACTTTATTAATTTCTTACAATTGTAAAATTACCAATTTTCATATTCATTTCACAGACATTTTGTTGTTCTTCTTAATATGTATTACCTCCACTTTATATATTTTATGATCATTAAATCATTTATTCACAATTACATTTTATCCTTATTCTTGTAAGCTAAATATATCATCTTCCGAAGACAATACTGTATGAATATATTTCACTATGTTCTCGTCCAACGCAAAAGCTTTAGTCAAAATCATGGGATGAATCAAAGGGTTCGACCCGAAAACTGCATTTCCTATCGTGATCAAACCAGGGTTTTGACTCCCGGCCGCAGCAATCGCAACCGCATTCGTCTTCCCAATGTTCACATGAAACTGAATTAAACCAATAGGAAAAACAAATACATCTCCAGGGTAAAGAATTTTGGAGAAGAGTGTGTTGTTGTTTTCGTTGGACGACACAAAACCGACTAAGAGCTTGCCCTCGATGACTAAGAGGATCTCGGAGGCGCGTGGATGTATGTGCAGTGGGACTTGACCTCCCGGGGCGAAGTCAATGCGGGCGATGGAAACTCCGAGAGTATTGAAACCAGAGATATCAAAAACGGTGGTCATGGAGCCAAGACGGTTGCTAGTGTTTCCAGGGAGTTTTAGGCCGAACGTAGAAAAATCATTGGCTGTTATCAGTTTTGGATCTTTGCAGAATTTTCCGTTTACGAGAACTACAAATATGAGGAAAAGTGTAGAGATTAGTTATGGGTTTTTAGGTTTGAGATGGAAGATAAATAATAATTTGTTTAAAGATATAGTATATGTTTAAGTACTTCAGACTGTACATAATAATTATGTAGACAATGATTAATTAGTATATATGCTTCTAATTCGACATAATATCCGATTAAAATTAAAGACATCAAACGGGCTACGCGCAAGAAATAGAGATTACCTCCATACATATCGTCGACGGCAACACAGTAGTCTTGAAGAGGAGCTGGGTCGTAACAGTACACAAATGAAGATGCTAAAGCCAACAAGATGATTTTGGCTACAAGAATGTGAAGAAAACCTTCCATTTATCTTATTCAAAACTTCCTAACATGATACCAAAAAAAATTAAGATAGAGGTGAGGATACGATAAGAAGCATGTGCTATATATATAGCATACGTGAAGTTATTGAATAGATTCAGTTTTAAATGATGTAAATGTTTAAGCGATAATACTAAAATATTGGAGTCCTACTATTGAATATACGTACATTACGTATTACTATGATTTGCTTGATGGTTAAAGTATACGTAATGTACGTATATACTTGCACACACAAAACAAGTATCAACCAAACTATTAGTTTTTCATTGGGCATTTATATCTTCACCCATTAATTATGATCATAAGCATCAAACCACACACAACCTCTACTAGAGTTACCATTAGTTACTTTGGTTTCTAATCTCCATGAATGGCTCATGCGTCAAGAGGAGAAGCAATGACCACAGTATTCAATATTCACTTATTTAATAAATAATTTGATTCCATATATGGAAGTGATTGCAAAATTTAAATATAAATGCTCAAATAGGAAGATGGACTTTCTTATTGAACAAATTTATAAATATTAATTAAATTTACATTTTAGTTTTTAAAATCAAGAAATTCTTCAAATATTTTCAAAATCTAGATGAATTTCCAAATATTAAAATATAAAAACAGATAAATACCCATAAGGCCGTAAATTTATTAATTTCTTACATATTGTTACTACACTACACACATTTACTTATTTATTTCCCACGCATTTTTCTTATTGTTAATGTATATTTCATACACTTGATACATATTTTATTATCATTATACTGATCACAATTATATATATTTAATCCCGTGGGATCGCCCCAAAAACTCGAGTTCCTTTTGGATTTCCTTCTTGATCAATGACAACTGTGGCATTGTTTAATCATTATGCTCCGTAGTTAAGATGTCATCTTCAAACCCCCCGAAGATCTCTCACTGTGTTCGCGTCCAACGCAAACGCTTTAGCCAAAACCCTTGGATCAATTGAAGGTTTTGACCCAAACACCGCGTCACCTACCGTGATCACCCCCGGGTTTTGACTCCCAGCCGCACCAATGGCAACCGCACTTGTATTCCCAATGTTCGCATGAAAATGTATCAAACCAATGGGGAAAACAAAAACATCTCCAGGGTAAAGAATTTTGGAGAAGAGCGTATTGTTGTATTCGTCTGACGACACAAACCCGACTAAGAGCGTGCCCTCGATAACTACGAGGATTTCGGAGGCTCGTGGATGAATGTGCGGTGGGACTTGACCGCCCTTGGCAAAGTCAATGCGGGCGATGGCGACCCCGAGAGTGTTGATACCAGGAAATTCAGCGACGTTGAGTATGGAGCCAAGACGGTTGCTGGTGTTTCCCGGTATGTTAAGGCCGGAAGCGAAGAAATCATCAGCTGTTACTAGTTTTGGATCTTTGCAGAATCTTCCATTTACATAAACTATGAGAAAAGTTCAAATTAATTAAAGGGGCTGCACGATCTTTGAAATTGAAAGATATATTATATCATAATTGTTACATTTTCAAATAATATGTAATAACATGTGGTTAACATTTAATTATACTATTCTCCGAAAGTTATATTATAAGCAACATGGTTACTGCATGTTTTTCTATGGTAACATCATCATCAGGTTATTGCATGTTATATATGTATAAAATTACTAGTCGCATATGATTTTCAATATATTCAAGTACTTCAGACTGTTAAACATAAAGGTCAAATAGCTATAGCTATGATTGGTATGCTTCTATTACGGCATAGGACCCGGTTTAAAAGATATCAAAGGATATCAATGCATGTATGCGCGATAAATAAAGACTACCTCCATTTATATCGTTGACGGCAACACAGTAGTCTTGAAGAGGAGAAGGATCGTAACAAAATACTAATGAAGATGCTAAAGCCAACATGGTGATTTTCACTACAAGAAACTGAACAAGATCTTTCATTTTTATTTCTCAATGATTCTCAAATTAATAAAAATGCTTGTGTGGTTTTTCCTTCTCCCTTTATATTGTGCTTTTGAGCGATACTGCATGAGAAAGACAGGCGCTATTTATATATGGCCTAAGAAGTCGAGCAAAAACAATTCGATTTTCAGTTTACAAGTAAATTACATGTACTATATAGGTAACAGATTGTTTATTTGTACGTTAAACACAGGACCCACTACAAGAAAGTTTTTAAAATTTGGACTTTCTTGCTTTTATACTTTACAATTGTTCAGATAAAGGGTTTTGATTGTTTCAATTGTGTTTGCATTTGTGTTTATATTCATGCAAGTTAAACATACGGATCCACAACATTTCTAATGTTTTTATAAAACAAAATTTCCTTATAAATGAAGATATTAAATATAAAATTTGAATTGAACATGCATATGCAATTGAAAACAACTACGCTGGAACCATTGTTATGTAACACACTGATTTGTTTTTGAACTAAGAACTTTTCAAACCGTTTCATCTTATTTTTCATCATAATTAATCGAAGACCACTCAGCTGAAGTTAATTTGCTTAATTAATTAATGGATCGGATTAATCCATAACGTGAGAAGATGTGATTATAACTATAAAGTACCCTGTGGATTATAAAGCTAATAATGTCTCTGTGGATTAGAAAAGCTTTGCGTGCGGATTAGCTCTAAGTGTTTCACCTTGTGATTTATTCCTTTTTTGTCTAGGTGTAACAGACTGCAGATTTTCTTTCGAAAATCTCTCCTTCATGTTAATGATATTTACATTGGTAGCAAAAGAACTACAGAATAAAGTACCCAAATAATTACTTGCACACAACTAAAACATACACTACAGAATAAAAAAATTATTTAAACTTTAAAAAATAAAACTCACTGTTTTTAATAACATTTAAACATCACTGTCATTTATGATATTCATTACAATTTTTATGAGTTCCCAACACTATTTGTTGACCTTAAATTTTCTACACTTTTATCATAGATTGAATATAATATTAGCCTTCAGATTATTTATTCACAACTATCATTAACGTTAATTTTTGTTCAACTATCAAGTATGCCATCTTCAAAAGAAAACACTGTTTGGAGATATTCCACTATGTTCACGCCCAAAGCAAAAGCCCTAGCCAAAACCTTTGGATCAATCAATGGACTCGTCCCGAAAACCGCATCACCAATTGTGATCAAATCAGGGTTTTGACTCCCTGCCGCAGAAAATACAACGGCATTTGTCTTCCCAACGTTCACATGAAATTGTATCAAACCGATAGGAAACGCAAATACATCTCCAGGATAAAGAACCTTGGAGAACAACGTGTTGTTGTATTCATTCGACGACACAAATCCAACTAAGAGTTTTCCTTGTAGAACTACAAAGATCTCAGAGGCACGTGGGTGTGTGTGCGGTGGGATTTGACCCCCCGGAGCGAAATCAATGCGGGCAAAGGCGATGCCTAAGCTGTTAAGACCAGGGATTCGTTCGACGTTAACCGGAGTGAGTCTAGAGCCAAGGCGGTTACTGGTGTTACCAGCGATGTTTATGCCGGAAGTAAAAAAGTCATTCGCAGTCACTACTTTTGGATTTTTACAAAATTTTCCATTCACGAAAACTGCAAAACAACAAAAACAATAAAAACGAAAATGGTTAAAACTAAAGATTTAGGTTTGAGACTTTGAGTGATATATAAGCATTGCTACCTTGTTGATGCTATGCCATTAGATTGGTTATCGATGATTCTGTTTTACAATTTTGATGCAATAGTATTTTGTGTTATATATGTGAACCTTGGAATCAAAATACGCACGTGTGAACCATCACAGGGTGCTAGGAAGGTGTGTACGACATTTTTTTTTAGGAAATGGCTTTTCTAAAAAGAGCTTTTGTAATTAAAAAAATTTATGGTATTGTTTCAATACATCTCTCAGCTAATGATATTTGACAAAAGAAAAAGAAAACTATTTTTAAAATAACCATGATCATAACATCTAATCCAAACCTAATTAATTAAGATGTGTTTGATCAATTGGACTCGATATATATCTCAACCATTTTATATGTATCCGTGGAAGGATTAGTAGTGAAACTGATTAAGAACATATATTGATTTTCGATATCCATGAACGACATATTCTCACATAATAATGACATACGCATGCACATAGCTATAGCTATGATAAATTAGTCTGATATGATACCCGGTTTAAACGATATCAAATGGCTCAAACATGTGCAATATATAGAGATTACCTCCATTTATATCGTCAACAGCAACACAGTAATCTTGAAGAGGAGATGGGTCGTAACAAGTTACGAACGAAGTTGTTAAAGCCAGAAAAATGATATTTGTTACAATACAATGAAAAATTCCTTTCATTTTAAGAAACAAAATATTTTCAAATAAAAATGCGTGTGAACATGCTGAAACATGCATGCGCTATATATAGCCCAAGAAGTCGTCTAAACACATTTCGTCGAGTTTGTACGGAAAAGTCAAGACCCAATAAAGTAATTTTGAAAATCTGTCCCAATTTTAAATTTGAAAATTATAAACAAACATTATGTGGTCAGATAGTTTCACTAGATATATCCCCAATTTACTGACATAATGTTTTTGTAATTCTCTTAAATCAAATTGGTTACGGAGGGGAGGAGTTCCCTCGTAAATTCTGTAGAAATTAATTTCTGAGAGATATAATGCAAAGTATTGAAGTGTTCGATCTGAAGTTTGCTGATTTAATGTGACAAGAAGTGATTATCATTTTCTTGATGATCAAAGCCTTAGCTACAAGTATACACGTATTTATTCTTGCACACAACCAAAAGATTGACCAGACACGACACATTTTAAATTTTAGAAATTAGAAGATTACACGGTAATTATCATTAACCTAAGCTATTTGGTTAGTTCGGATTTCAAGCACATATTTAAAACATCGAAACTTTGGATATCAGTTTGATAATTTATTTGTTCTATGGTGGAGACTGGAGAGCGTGCGGATGAACATTAACACATATATATCATTAGGACAAAATCAATATTTTCTTGAGCTTATTTATTGATTATTTTTTTATGACAAAACTCTTTGTACATTGAATTTTTTTGGTTTTCATTGTACATTGAATTATTAAGACGTAACTAATTCTTATTTACGCTTTTACACATGCATTCTCTTACATAATTGGTACCGAATCAGGGTATTTTATCAGCAATCCGTGAACCTTAATATACCTTAGCGAGGACCATCGGAAGAAAACACTGCCAGGAGAAATTTAACCAAGTTCACGTTTAACCGAAAAGCTCTAGCCAAAACCTCTGGCGGAATTGGAGGATCCGACCCAAAAACCGCGTTTGCGACAGTAATAGTACCAGGATTCTGGCTCCCAAGCCCAGCAAAGGCGACCGCTTTTGTCCTCCCAACGTTCACTTGAAAATGTATTAAACCAATGGGAAACACAAACACGTCTCCTGGATTAAGAACCTTAAAGAACAGTCTATTGTTGTCTTCGTTTGACGATACAAACCCGACCAAAAGTGTTCCTTCAAAGACCGCGAGTATCTCGCTAGCGCGTGGGTGTAAGTGCGGTGGGTTTAGACCACGTGGAGCATAATCAAAGCGGGAGAGAGAGACTCCGAGGGTGTTGAGGCCTCGGATTCTGTTGACATCAACGGTTGTGACGTTAGAACCGAGGCGGTTGATGGTGTTTCCGGCGATGTTTAAGCCGGATGTGTAAAAATCATTGGCAGTTACTAATTTCGGGTCTTTACAAAACTTTCCATTCACGAAAACTGCAAAAGAAGAAACGAGAAATGCTACTCATTTTCCCTTTAAGAAGAATAATACATCTTGAAAACCAAAATAAAAATAAAAGAATAATACATCTCTTGAGGCTTACAATCAGTTGTGTTATTAATGAAGTTAATGGAGTAATGCGATTGGGCATTTGAGCTCTGTCATTCGATCGGGATATATATTTAATTGAGAGATGCTAGAGTGAACACTAATCTAAATTCGAGATTGTACCTCCATTAGAATCGTTGGCGGCAACACAATAGTCTTGAAGAGGACCTGGATCGTAACAAGCTACAAATAAAGATGCTGAAGTCAATAAGATAACTTGGAACACAAGAAAATGAAGAAGCTCTTTCATTTACTTTATATTTTTTTTATCATCTAATAAAGAGAACTTGAGAAGTGTGAATAAATGAAAGTGCTTATAGTTTTTTGAGAACAATGCGGTATATATATAGGATATAGCACAAGAAAAGTCATTGAATATAGTTTTTTTTTGTCATTTTTTGTTTTTGGTACAAGTCAACTACATCGATCTACTGCTGATGATCATAAACTTAAGCTATGCCACTAAATATTGAAGTAACCCCTGATGATTTCTTGAATATGTTTAAAATCATATTAAGGACGAGTGATGACACTAACATATAACAACCAAGCATAGCCACAATTTGCTTTCAAATTAAGAATTTCAGTTTTAGAAGTTCGAAACATCAAATCTTTATTGTCATAAACATAATTACACGCAAACTCTATGTTTCCATCATCTTTTAATTCTGTGATATTACCGTTCAATAAAACAATATCTGTAACTACTGAACAACAGTGACCACAGTATCGATGGCTTCACAAGGGTCAACAGGAGAAAAATGACCACAGTTAATTTTCTGTAACTATGGAACAACAGTGAGATTATTTAATGCATCTACGACTTAATCGAGATAGGGAGCTGGGGAAGACGTGGAATATTTTCCAATTGCGAGACAGAGACCGAAGAAGAAGATAGAAACAAATAGATGTAAATTATGTTTTAAAAAAAAAAATAGATGTAAATCACTCTTAAGATGCTAATCACACTTCTCTGTAACTGTAAACAGGTTTACTGGCAGAACAGAGAATAAGAAATCATGGTGTCTGCATCATTTCCCACTGACTTAATGCTACCCTGCATCATGATACGTATTGCTCAAGAGTCAACTCGAAGTTCACGTCTTGAAGGCTGTTGCGATCTTCCAAGTTGAACTCAAGAAGACGGGACCAAGACCATATGGATGATGGCACTTCTTCTATAGCTGCATCTCTCAGATTTACATCTAATGCTTACAAATGTGGAAACGTTTTCAACAGTGAGCAGGAGGAACTGAGATTAAGGGAAGAGAGAGATTGCGCGTTGACGTTGGTTGGAAGGACCTTTAGAAGGCAGCTTAGTTCAGTGAGACGTGAGAGAATCTGGATCCATGGAGGAATTTCTTCTATTCCCGTATTGTGCAAAAAAAAAAAAATTTTAGAAACTCTTGAGAGTTTGTGTTCTGGGAGCTAAAACCAAAGCTGAACGCTTCAGACGCTAACGATTAAACGTCGAGTAAATTTATACAACCTAGTCGTGACTAAAACGCTTTCTGGGTATTATAATGTTCTAACGTATGCTTTGCTTAAGAGTCAGAAACAGAGAACAAAGCCGAAATTGCTTCCAAGTTGGTTTGAAGAAGCAAATATTCTAAAGTTGGAAATCATTCTCAGTTATACACCATTCCGTTCACATATTCGCGCATTCGTAAGAGATCTAAGGGCTACTACTTCGAACCACTTTCAGAGACTTTTCATTTCTTAAGTTCCATGAATTAGATCATAAAACTCTTCTATGAGACCGAGATACGAGATCAGACTGAGAGACAACTACAAATCATTTCTTCACAACTCCTACCAACTATCATTTCACCAATAGTTTGACTAATCTAATTGATAAAGGAGTGATCGGAGTAAGACTAGATAGCCAACCGATTGCATATAATCGAAAATGAGATAAAATAGATTGAGGAACAAATTGAGATATTAAACGATAGCAAAACATTGTAACAAAAAAAAAAACACATCAATTATCCAAATAACAATAAAATATAAAGGAGAGAAATCTAAAAGTCTGACAAATTCCGACAACAAGTCATAATATCCCAAGAGAGAAGAAAAGACCAAACCATAGAAGAGTCTTTAACGGTAACTCTTCTGGAAACGGGAACGAGCACCACGACCACCAAACTTCTTGGGCTCGCACCGCCTCGGATCCGCCACGAGGAGAGTCCTGTCGTATCGAATCAAGATGTCCTTGATCTCCTTCTTCGACTGCTCATCCACATACTTCTGGTAGTACGCAACCAGCGCCTTTGCAATGCTCTGACGGATTGCGTACACCTGAGATGTGTTACCACCTCCATTCACGCGGATCCTCATGTCCACTCCGGCGAAACGGTGTTTCCCGAGAAGGAGTAGCGGCTCGAAGATCTTGAATCGGAGGATCTCTGGCTGGTGAAGCTCGATCGGCGAACCGTTCAGCTTTATCAGACCTGACCCACGTTTGCAGTGTGTCACGGCCACCGCCGTCTTCTTCCTTCCGAAGCATTGCACTGACTCTACCGCCGGTTTCGTCGCCATTGCTAGGGTTTTACGATTCGGTGCTCACCTGCAGCCAAAGGGAATAAAACACAATGAAGAGATCAAAACCCTAATGCAAAGCTCTCCGAGGCGACCGATAACCTTTTTATATATGTCCATGGGATAATGGGCCTATATTAGGTTTTCTAATACTGACTTTAAAAAGGCCCATAAATTAACAATGGGCCATATATTATATGATTTAGGGCTTAGGTTTAGATAAAACCGGGTGGTTTTCAGCTTCACCAGCCGGTTTCTGAAATCTAGCATTTTTTTTGGCTTTTATGCAGTGATATGAATTCTCTACTTGTAAAGATTTGAATGGTAACCAGTTAAGGAATAATGGGAATGAAAAGAAAAAAAAGAATGAAGATGAATGAATTAAAAGGAATAAAAGTAATATTTGTTATTTATTGTTCTTTCCCAATTTTGATAAGGAATATTTTTGTTCTATAATTTTCTGCAAAAGAGGGAATAAGAAGGAATCATATGTAACAAATATTACTTATGAATAGTAAATATTGTAAGCAATGAGAAGGAATTTACTATTTCTTATCATTCCTTAGTCACCAGTCAGACCCTAAGTGATTCACATCTATAATTTCAAATTTTGATTCCTTTGCATATGGTTATCCGGGCAACCACAAGATTTAGATTACATTGTAAATTCGGGAGTTGAAGTTTAGTTGTGTCTGTGGTTTATTACATTGAGAGGAGAGGAGAGGACATGTGTTTTTTTAGTTATGTGATATAACATTGGGAGAAAGGTTAATAAAACAGGCAAGCTTCTTTTATAGTATACAGCTCAAATAATAATAATCTCGTAACTCTGATAATTTTATAAATCTTTCTGCTACTAACTCTCTTCGGTTTTTTATTTACAATGCCGAGTGAATCTTGTTTCTGCTTTCAAATTTTTTCCTTTCCCTCATTTGTTTTTATTATCTGTCATGTGGGAATTCCAGGTCGTTTTCAATTACTTTGAAGTGTTGAGGCTGCTGTCCGGAGCAATGGAGGTTCCACATTTTGAAGTATGATCTCTCAAGATTCTTCACCTGTACCCGATGGGGAAGCTAATTGGTTAAGAAATGAACCCGAACAAGAGAGGAAAAGAGACATGAAAGTGTTGCTAGACTAACCCAGCGCATGGTGTCGAATAGAGGACAGGTTAAGCGGCTGGCCTTCAGTTCCTTGGTCAGTGCCTGAAGTTTTGCCTTGTTCAACGCCAAAGAGACGGCCTTCTCTTCGTATTCCTCCAAGCTGATTTCACAAGCGTTATGAATATCTATTAACAATCAAATAAAAGCTAAGGATACAGAACAAAGTACAAGTTGGTTTATGCCCAAACTCACCTATTAACAATCATCTCATGTCCCAGACCAGTTGCAAGACAGAGTGAGCCAGCCACTCGAGTTGCCATTTTCTCAAGTGGTAGTGTTATCATTGGTACACCAGCCCACAGCACATCTGTTCCTGTTGTGTGTCCGTTACACAGAGGCCTAGGGACAGGACGAGGGAGAGTCAAATTTTGTGTTGTTTTTCAGATATATTCAGGGAGAGATGAATTTAGAGGAGGGAAAAGAACTCACGTGTCGAGGATTACATCTGCAAGGACACTTCGTCTTATATGTTCATTCTTCATGGCAACATCCGTGAAGATAATCTGATCAGGCTGCACACCTTGGGCAGCAGCATCTGTATACACGTTCAGACAGTAGAATTATGAGAAGTGACGGAAGCAGAAAGGGCAAGGAAATGCTAAGCAATGGGAATGTAACCACACGTACATGTGCGAAACCTCATCTCTCCAGCTGCAGGAAAACGGAGAAGCCAAAGAGCACTGTTGGGTACTCTTTTAAGAACGTTGCACCTTCATGGCAAAAAAAAGGAGGGAAAAAGACAAATCATTTTGCTGAAAACCTAAATTTTTAGGTATCTACCGACTAACTAACTACAGTTTGTTCTGTATGCTCTCATTACAGCTTAAAATAGCGCATGTAAATAAATTGCCAAATCAACTCAAAACCTTGGAAAAAATTTACCAAGTATTGACGATCTCAGGATCCATTTTATACAGTTGGTTGAAGCATGCAAATATGAATTTGTCTTCAGGAAGTCCATAGTCAGATCGCTTGGGCTTAGAATTTGGATCCAACACATCCTGATTTTTCTGCAGATAGCATTTATACAATGAGTTTTCATATCCAAAAAACACCGTGAGTGGAACTGATCAATGTCCAATATTATAACTTTCCTCTGAACATACCTGCTTGTAATCGTTGACAAAGTAGCAATGGGGAAGATGGACAAGCTTCTCTGAATAAATATGTGCATATTGCAGAGGAGACACGAACTGAAAAGGAAAAGAGAGTAACGGGTCAAAACATAGTCGATTGGAAGAAAACGAAAATTATTCTGAATCTTATTCTTTTTGTGAATATTTTAACTCAATTGCCAACCTCATCAGTCACTAAATAGTCGATGTAGGTTGCCCCAGTTGTACCCGGGAAGCCCATATATGAAACCTGGATTGGTGCAGGCTGCATTGCAAATATTTCATTCCTAGCCCCCTGCATTGGTTAAACCAAGCACCGTTACCAAAAAGATTTCCATGGGGTTAGTTACAGCTTCAGAGTAAACAAATTTCTGGATTGTTCTGAGCATACCTTGGTGTAACCATTTAGATTGATGAGGATCTGGATTTTGTCTTCATTTATAGTTTTGGCGATAGCATCGGACGACATAGCAGAAACGTCGAGGAAATGCTCGGCTTCTGACTGGGTACGCTGTCGCCACTCAGTACCGTCATTTGGACTCAATGCATAGCAGAACACCTCAACATTTTCTCTGTTGTGCATCCCAAACACTGATCCCATGAGGTGTGACAACGGATGATTACCAAAATCACTGCTCACATATCCAATCCTTAATCTCTTAAATCCTCCCTCACGTTTTACAGGGAGCCCAGCTGGATGGTTAAAGGAAGGTAGTCCAAAACGCGAAGCAATTATAGAGCAGTGCGCAGCATATTTACGACTGAAAATATAGTAGATTTATAAGTATAAGTAACAGGACAATAAACATATATTTTCAGGAGAATAATTAGTTTTAAATTTCAGCTTCAAACCTGATTTCAAGGGCAAGAATAGGATCGATAGGATATGCTATTGCATGGAAAGGCTGGACACTTGGAAGGACCGACATCTGAAGACACAATAGGACATGCTACTTTCTTACTCTGTAATAGCATAGAAAGTACCAAAAGTATTGTGGCATATACACTTACATTGATTTGCCTCCTAATAATGCCTTCAACTTCAGTGAACATTTTGCTGCGGTCCTCCCAACAGCATACACACTGGTACAGCAGCAGGAAATAAAAATGAACTCATGGGAGAGACGACTATTACCAAGAGCCAGGAAACAGACACAGAAGGTATCATATTGAAACGTATGACGGAAAAGTCTTACCTGCAAGGTGTGCAGAAGGTTGCAAGTTGCTTCTGGGAAGTCTGGTCGGAGTAGCAAGGCCTGCTTATAGCTCGTTATGGCAGCTTCCACATGGCCACTGCTTATGCAAGAAAGTCCAACAAATACATCAACACAAAATTAAATATCTTTCTGGTCGAACACATGCAGTTCAAAGATGACCAATGCTGTACTGCTAGTCGACTACATCTTAGATGTTCTTAATCCACAAAACAAGAGCCTAACGGACATGTGTCATGCTTCACTAGAAACCTTGTTATCTCCCCGTACAGTCCTTATGGTGCTTTCATGTTAGTAATTTGAGGATATATGAAGCTGTACACTATTAAAGATGGACAGTGAATTATGCAAAATTCTTCTCGACCGTGATATTTTTCTTCATAGCATATATTTGTTTGCCTTGTTCTTGGGTAGGTGATATTTAAACACGTGTCTGGTATACATTATAAATGCAAGATACTGAGAATGGATACCTATCCTTGTAAGCTGAGGCAAGGTTTGCATGAGCTTCAGCCATTGTAGGCCGGAAAGTGATAGCATGCATATAATCCTGAATTGCTTCAGTTACCCTCCCGATCTCTTTGTAAGTATTGCCTCTATTAACGAGGGCATCAGCAGCCAATGGGTCAATACGAAGAACCTCATTGTAGCAGGATATAGCATCCGTGTAATTTCCCTATAATTAAGGAGGTAAAAAAAACCAAAATTCGTCACACGTGTTCAGGAGTCCAAAAATGATTGAACATTGATAAGGAAGCATGCAACTACCTGTTGTTTGTAAATAATTGCAAGGTTATTGAAAGGAGCAGATAGCCCTGTAGTTACAGCCAAAGTAGCCTTGAATAATGAGGAAGCAGGACCCATCATATTCCTGTTCAAAGTGGCGAAATGAAGTTACAGTAATTTATAATATTGTGCATCTTAGTAAGAAGCAAGAAAGAACCACACACCACTCCATATATATATTTCCAAGATTGGCCATTGCTTGTGGATGATTTGGTTGTAAAGCAAGACATTGCTGCAAAACCATACGTTGTTAGTGTTGTGCGAATTCATTAGCAAACCTCAAATAGGAAACCACACTTACATTATAACACCGAATTGCTTCATCTACTCGCCCGATGTCCTTCAACGCATTACCCTTCAAGTTGCAAATGCAAGAAGATCATATGTCAGAAATATAATTCATAGACCACAGAACCCACAGAATAAGTGTTGTTGATGCTAACCAAGTTGTTGTAAGCCTCTAAAAATCGTGGATCTCGGGAGATAGCCTGCTTGTAATGTCGAATTGCTAAATCCAGTTGACCTTGCTCATAGTATATACTGGCTATATTTCCTGCATTAAGTAGTTATATTTCAATAATGAAAAAGACATCACACATTTCCTTGAACAATTGAATGTTATTACAGCTAAGCATTTACACTTACCAAATGCCATTGCGCAATTTGGCCGCATCTGTAAGGCATGCTGATAACACATGATTGCCTCTGTAGGTCTCCCCAGAGCCTTATAAACAAAGAAAAAAATAAAATTTTGTATCTTATATTGTCCAGAAAGCAGTGTTGCAGTGAAGTTTTAGCTACTGAACCGGAACATAAACATACCTTATACACATTTCCCAGATTTAAATATGCATCAGGGAATGCAGGTTTCAACTTCACAGCTTCCTGGTTAATTAAGAAATTCAGCCAACATAGTTAAAACATCAACAGTATAGTCATCAATATAAAAAAAAAAAAAAGCCACTCGAGTTTCCTATCATCAATCTGTATAAAATGTCGAAGATGTTTTAAAAGTTCTCCACATTTCACTAATTTTTATCATATCCTGTGACAATGTTAGATTTGCAATCAAAATTTCCCTCCCCCCTGGTTTCCAGATATCAAGGACTATACCAATTTCCCCAGCCCCAAGAATAATTCCTCCTGGGGACATTGGCTAACTTTAAGAATGATCTGGTGGATCTGACAGAGATCTCTAAGTGATAGAAAACAGAGGAGACTGGCACAACCTTACGCAGACAGACTACTATGTCCCCGGAATTTTTTAGGGGAGAATGAAGCATACCTTGTAGTATTGGAGGGCTCTATTGAGATCACCTGACTCCATGAAAAGACCAGCAAGATTCGACCATGCAATAGCAAATGTAGGTTGGATGCGAACAGCTTCAAGGTAGCAACTGTATGCCTGCACAAAATATTACATTCTAACAATTTGGACCTGGCAGAAGATACTGACTATAAGACTGACGATCATCCCTGCTTGCCTTTCAGTAACAACTTGATGTCTGTATTGATTGTGGATTATGACACAGTACAACACAGAAAAAAATGAATGCACTCATCAGTAATTGCTGTTGATAAACCAATTAACAGGCAACAGATGTGATGCTAGATTACTAAAGCATCACGTCACCTTCCATTTAGTTATAATTTATTTTGGTTCAGTTACAAGTTCTTCTGCGATGAAGAAACTTCGAGCAATTAATTGTAACACCCGTATCCATAACAAGAGAGCACAAAATTTAAGGGTTGGAACAGGAACATGAACAGATAAACCTAAAGAACTAATTCACAAGACTTACTTCCTGAATTAATCCTTGAGCCTTCATTAGATTCCCCAGATTACTATGTGCATCAACCTAAAAGATCATATTACCAGGTGAGAAGACGGAAGGAAGGAAGATAGAACAAGTAAATCTCCACGCAATATGTCAATGACTTATTGTGTCTTCATTTTTTTTTTTTCTCAGGTAAGAACTAAGAAGCTAAATAGAAGGATCCAAATTCAAATACCAGAAGCGGATTTAATGAGAGGGCCTGCTGACAGCATTGTGTTGCCTCACTGAGTCTTCCCTTACGCATGTATGCACTAGCCAAATTCGACCAAGCATCAGCAAAGTTGGGCCTCAGCTGAGAATTAGATCGAAAAGAAAGCGTAAGAACGGGGAAAATGAAGATAAAGTAACAGCAGTCAGCAGCAGTGTAGGCTGAGAACTGAGAAACCGAGAAGCACAAATTTGATATAGCACAACCTCAATGGCAATCAAGTAGTAGCGTATTGCGCGATCAGTGTCCCCTTTTTCCTGAGAGAGCAGATCACAGATGTAAACAAAAGTATATATATAACTTTTGGCAATAACCAATTGATCAAGCAAAGGCCAAGCAAATCACCTTCCATGCGTTCGCCATGTTCCCATAACACTCAGCAAACTGAGGTTGAATACGAAGAGCTTCTTCATTTCTCGCAATGCACATATCATACTCTTGGAGCTGCACCGCATGAAAGATACAAGTTAACAACAAGTTCACTCAAAAAAATAAAATAAACAAAGAGTATTGCCTAAAGGGAGAAGGAGAAAAACAGTACCTGGTAATAAATAGCACCAATAAGAAGAAGGTTATCAGTACGTAAAGGGTTTCTCTGGTAAACCCAGTTGCTGTGCTCAAGGGCTTGTTTGAAATCGCCTGCTTTGTAGAGTTGATGAGCAAGAGTGAGGCGTGCGTCATCGTCAGCTGCACGAAACATTTACAAAAACTACAGTAATCAGCAACACACAGCAGAAACAAAAGCGAGTCACATTTTTGCCAAAAGCAATTTAGCTTTTTTATCCGAAAAGGAACAAACCAAATAACCAAAGGCAAAAACTTTGCTCGCCCAAATATAGAATCCCGAAAAGGTAAAAGAGAGAACACAAGTTTGCAGTTTGTAGCAAGTTTGATTTCACCAAATCTAAGATCTTTGAATTCATCATACCAATTATACCTAGAAAAGGAAAGCTAGATCGCACAACCTATTTCTCGTAGTAAAACAGCTGCTAATTACCGCAAGGATGAAACACCGATCAGAAAGACTTATGCTTTCGAAGATGAATTTGGCAAACAGACAAAAACAAAAACAAAAAGAAAAATTTCCGACAAATCAGAACCTTCATGAGACTTATTGAACTGCTGGAGGAGACTGGAAGAAGACGAAGACGGAGCCGACAAATCAAGCTTTCTGGAGAAAACTTCATCAACTCGATCCGACAGGAACACAGGCCGAGAGATCATCCCAGCTCCGTTTTTCGACGAGATCATCGCGTCTTGTTGAGAAATTAGAAAAAGACCAATCTCCCTTAGATCACAAGTCTCCGGGACTTGGCCGGAGAATCAAAACACCGATGGATAAACTCACGAGATGAGGAAAAAAGGGTAAAAACCCTACAATCGAAATTCCTTTTCCTTCCTTCCTCTGGACCTCGAGCTTTGCTTCCTCCTTCTTCTTTAGCTTTTTCTCTCTTTATTGCTTTTTTTTTTTTCTATTTCCTTTTTTGGGCCAATCAAAATCTCACACATATAAATTAGACTTGAATGCTTCACACGTGTTAGTTCTCACGCCGTTGATTTACGTTTGGGTCAAAGAGTCAACAAAATCTGGGCAAACCCAGAGAAGGCGAGATTCTTTTGTCTCTAGTTAACACGTGTCATAGTCGCAACAGTGTATTCCTTTTCAAAGGTTGTTATGTAAGTAAGTATATATCCACCAAAAAAATGTGTATATCGTCTATTACTTCCAAAATAATACCGCAAAAATCACTCTTAATTAAATGTGCCTACGAATAACGTAATTCTGATAAAATTACCTAATGATGAAATATCAGGAGGAAATAATACTACTCCGGGAAAGTGTACCTTGGGTCTTAAATTTGACCCCATTTTTTTTTCAAAAAAAAAACAACAAAATATATTTCGACCCCGCCTACAATAGTATTAAAAATGAGTATATTATATTAAAAAGTCAACAGTAAGTCAGAGTTATAATTTACGCCTCGGTCAAATGAGTAGAAAAATTAGTTTAAAAAAAACAAATGCAGGGATGTAGATGAGATGTATAACTTTGATTGGACGTTTATCAGCAATGCAAAACCACCTACAACTTTGATTGTCTAATTAGACATCCGTTGATCGATTAAACACTTAAATGTAAAAGCCCAATCAATAAGTTACACATTCCAAGCAACAGTCTTATAAGATCCATGACACCAGAAAGTTGATAATAGAATAGATAAAGCTATGTCGAATTCAGACAGTGACTAGACAGCTTTCTCATAAGAAATCATAGAGACAAGCGCTCATTGTTTCTTTTTTTTTTTTTGGTTATTAATTTATTTTGCCAACTAATTAGGCCCTGATTGTTTATTTAGTTTTTACTTTTTAGTTTTTGGTTTTTAACTTTTAGATTTTGATTTTTAGATTTTGGATTTTAAGTTTTTAGTTTTTAATTTTGTTTTAGATTATTTTTGAATAAAAATAAGGAAAACATGAATTTTGGATTCTACGTAGAAATGGGTAATTTTGTTAAAATCTGGTTTCCCTAAATTATAGGGAATCTATATTTCACAAATCTTGATTGGATAATAAATTGGTTTTTGGAGAAATAAAAACCAAAAACCAATTCAAAATTTACAAACAATCAATGCCTTAATCAATCAAAAAAAAAAAAACTAGAAAAGAATCGGCGCCAAACTATTTCTAGAACATGGGAAAAAACGTTAGGCCTCATAAATGTAACTTACGAAAATAAGTAATAATAGTATATTCAATAAATCTTATCTCTAACCTACTCAGGGCCCAATAAATGGTTTGCTCAACCGACACCGACATATCTTTACGGTTTTTACCAAACTTTCTCCCTCAACTTGTCAACCACGTAGACAACGCGTGACATATCCACATCACATCAGAGACCATACAAAAATCATCACTTTGAAATCGCCACGTTATTAATGAAACTAAATTAGAGTTTGGGTCCAGCATTAGCAGCGTCATGACTGAAGAACAAAAACACTTAACCATTACAAGATTGAAATTTGGTAAAGAAAATATCTTCACTGAATGCGTTCCACTGGCATTGTCTCTATGCAGCGAAAGGCATCACCAAGTCCACACTGAGACTATTGTTTTGAGGGAATTTTAATGAGTGTCACTGGCAATATCTCTCTGAAGCGAAAGGCAGTGATTCCAAACAACCTTTTTTGGTAACGCAATCAGCCAATCACCAGACGTGAACACAAATGTAAAAAACTTAATGGTAAATGATTTGCAAGGATGAAAACTGAGAATGATCAATATGGTTAGCTTTTGTTACTAAGAGGGAGTTGGGGGCCATACACCACAGGAAGGCCTTATGTCTGATTTGATGATAATCTGGGTTGATATAGAGATAGTGTATATTGCTTGATACGATTTGTATTGTCTAATATTAGACGCATGGAACCTTCACGGACGAACCACTGTGAATCAGTTGGTATAATTACGAAAAGATGGATGGTTAGGCATAAAAGCAAAGCTGTTCTACACTCGAAACTACGCTTGTATTTAAACTAAACTTTCTATGGATTGAATATTGCTTTGTTTTTGCCAAGAATAAACAAAACTTCCATAACTAAGATTGATACAGCGGCTTCTTGCTATCTCTGTTTCTTAGATTCACAGTAAGAAAATACTAAGAGCTAACTGATGATGATGGTGGCTCTTCTTGCTCAGACCTAGGATTCTCATTCGACTGTCTAGCAGAGATGACCTTGTCAAGAGTTTGGTCAGGGACAGTGATCCCTGAGGTTTCCATATCTGCAACTATGGCAATGGCTGCATCAAGTTCTCCAAGGTCCAAGCATAACGTGATGATCTCATCATACAGTGGGCTGCAATAGAAGATGACACGAGTTTAGTTTAGTCAATTTTTAATGGCTTAGACTAGCTTCTGTAACGGAATTAACCTGCCAAAAGAGTAGCCAAGACTGTGTGTGGTCTGCAAGATCTTCAAGAAGGCTGAAGGCATGGGAGCTCTTAGAGCAGCTCGTAGTATCACCGCACAATCGCCAATCGTTGGAATTCCACCCAATTCAATCACCTACACAAATTCATCATCATTAACATGATGGATACTACAAAGTTACAATATAATGCTTTAGAGGTCTCTTGCCTTTGTCATGAGCACAATTGCCAACTCGACTTCCCATTCTTGTGACCATTTCCTTGGAGTTTTGTTCTTAAAATCCTTCTCCCATGTCCAACCCCAAACGTCTGCTATTGTATACATGTCCGAAACATCAAACACTTTTCTTTCCCTCATCTCTTTGAACGCTTCAAATGGTTCCTCAGGGAACCAATCTTCATCTGCATCATCCTGATGGAGGGAATCACCATTGTGCAAACATGCTCAAACTATCAAACTCACGAACATGCGACTAATTAAATCATAAACATATCAAAGGTCACTATGCATACACACCTCGAGTGTCATACGAGACGCCCTCTTCCCGCGTTTCTTTGTTCTGTTTGCTTCATCGGATTCTTTCAAGAGTTGGACTCCAATCATTTGAAGATGCTTCTTAGCATCAGCTGCCTTATTCTTCACTAAATCCTCCCCTTCTGCTCGGTTCTCAGTTTCTGCAACAACCACTTCTTCTTCCTCTTCATTTTCATCATCCTCCTCATCCCCTTCCTGTTCCTCCTCATCATCATCCTCATCATCATCAGCTTCTTTTGCAACATCTTCAGTCGTGTTCTCCGACTCACCTGTAGCTACTGATTCAGCCGTTTCTTTGGATTCAACCGTAGTTTCAATCAAGCCTTCACCAAGAAACCGGCGTTTCCAGAACTCCGTGTCTCCTTCATGTAGCTTGATTCGACATATTAATTCGTCTACTTCTTCATCCACCTAAATAAAAAAATATAACTTATTACACTCAAGATACATGTTTCCCCGACTGAGAGAAAGTATCACAAATTTACCTCCTCCTCTTCTTCTTCAATTGGAGGAACCCAGAGAGGTCGACCTCGAGATTTGTTTATCCTCCTTGCTTTTTGGACACGCTGGTATAGAACATTTCTCGTTCCATCAATTGGTAAACCCTGAGCTTCAAGTTCTTCCTTTAACTCTGATACAACCATCTTGCTCGCTGCTTTTGGCTTCAAAAGATTCTGTGCAGGACCTTTTATTATGTTCCGTAATCTCTCCATCACTCTCATGTAATCAGATTCTGATGCGTCTCCTAGAACTGGAAGACCTTCACTCTGTAAGGTTCTCAAGAGCTTCCTATGGTGAACTTTCCAATCTTCAAGACATCTCTGTTTGAAGGATGTTTCAATAGGGTTTGAGTATATAAATCCAGCAGCATCGGGATCTAATGGAGTTTTCCCTCTTCGAGGTACCCAACGCTTGCGCTCACCAGTAAGTCCCCCTTCCTCTATGTACCTGAAAATGTTACCAGACCGCCAACCTTAATATATTAAGACAAGATGTTGTGAAAAACAAAAACATACTTTCTTTCAGACAATTAGAACAGAACATTAGCGTTTCACCTGTAAATAGGAGGATAGAATCTAATCAACAATAACTCCAGACAAACCACGCAGAAATCCAGTTTTTTTTTACCTTGCTAAATAGTCGATCTCATAGCCAAGTTCAGCTTCTTCTTGCAATGGTTCAATCCATGAGCTGACTAGTGTCCGATATTTTCTGCTCATAATCATGGCTCTTGGAGGTATAGGTTGGTTATCTTTGCGCATTGCATCTAAAGCATCAATAAGCTCAACAATTCTTCCTGGTTTAAAGGTAGAGCCAGAGGTTATCTTTTAAAGAAGTAAATTTACAGAGGAAGAAAAAAAAGCATGTCACCAGCACTTAGTCTAATAACAGAAACATGGGAAACGGGGAACCATAACTACAAATAGTTCTAACAGTAAAATCTCATAACTCTCAAGACGGTACTCAACATATACCTTAGTATTTACACAGGTAAAAGTGTATGCATACCTTCTCGACACAATGCCCGGAGATACAAAGAGAGAGGATCCTCAAAATTCCCTGCATTGTGTAAAACTTTTGTTCCTCCTTCAAAGTTTTTCAGAGCACGAAAATGTCTAATCGCTTCCTTCACAACACAATATTTCGTGAAGCACTCAACTAAGAGCCTGAAATAGAGCATTATAGAGATCGCATTAGGATTGTTACATACGAGCAGGTAAAAATGCAAATTGGTTATAACTAAGTACAAGACAGAATTGAAATTGAGATTCTCTTACGCATGAGTCTTCACATTTGGCTGTACACGCTTGTGGTCCTCAACCATCATTCCAAGTAGTTCAGCAACATCTTGAACCCTGTGATTTATGCAACAGGCTATCTGAAACTTCGTTCACCTTATGAGATAAATGTGTGCAGTTAAACCTCATATGAATTACCTATCATATGAATCGGCTCTTGTATAGGCTTGAATCACCCAGTTATATGTCTCGGTGTCGGGCTTCATAAAATCTAAAATTAAGATTATATTAAGCCATGTCAGAAGCCATCATGCAACAACTAAACCAAACATTTGAAGCGGAAATTTACCAAAAGAAAATTACAAACCTTCACCATACTCCATATTCTCAAATGTAGCATAAGCTACCTCGGGAATTCCACAAGTAGCCTAGACAATGGAAGCAAAAAAAACCTATTTGATGTCAACAAAAAGACTTACCCTCTTCATTAGACAAAGAAGAGGCGTGTGTTATACATTCCAAGATAACTTAACAAACCTGCACACTAAGAAGACAGTTGAAATGAAATGTTGTCGCCATTCTACCAGCTGCCTCCATCTCGTAAGAGATGTCTAAGGCATTAGAATGATCTCCAGCTTTGCAATCTTCCTCAATCATCAGATCATAAAGCTGATCGGTTGCTCTCATCCCACCTCTAGCACCCTTCAAGAAAACTTTATTGGCTTCTTCCAAGTGGTTGGTCCTCATGAGCTCCTCTACCAAAGACCAACAATCCAATTGTAAACGATTACTCAGTAAATCCAAGGACGATAGAGAGGAATTTTGATTATAACACTTAGTCTAAGCAAGAGAGGATACCAACAAGAATTAGCCAAGCTTGACGAATGTCATAGTTAAGCTTTTCCATTGCGGCAAGAAGTTCTAAGCCTCGTGTAGCATTTCCTTTGGAACCAGAGAGTCGAACCAGAGCAATCATTGTTTCAGGAAGTGGACGTTGCCCTGCACCTAGCTCCTTTCTCAGTGAGTGCATCTGCAATGACCCACACACACCCACAAAAGAAAAACTCTTTATTTTTCACTTAAACCACCACACACCCCGATAAACTACGAAAGAGAGAGGAAAGTCCCGATTTTTAAATTCTGTTACTCTTAAACCATTAGCTCAAGTTCTATAAAGCCCCGATATTGACTAATGTCATGACAGATTATACAGTCTACATCTAAAATTAAGCTATAGATAAAGCAATTACCGCGCCTTGCTCGTCGCCGTTAAGCGCGTGAGCCACGACCAAGCCATGGAAAGAACGTGGTCCAGGGCTAAGCCCAGCAGCTATCATGTCGTAGATAACCTCGGATACGCCTGATGTGTCTCGGTTCCTAGCTCGTTCCATGAGCTCATCCATGAAAGTGAGGCGGAGACTCCTCTCCAGCGCCGAGACAGCTTCGCGGCTGCCCAAGGATGTAGAGTCTTCATTCTCAGCTCCGTCGCCGCGCTTCTGCTGCTGCTTCCTCTTCCTCCTCGGCTTCTTCTCCGGTGCAGAGATTGAGCACCGAGTGGAGGAAAATCCGGCGGCGCGACGAGGAATTGGGTGGATTGAGTTGGAGGGAAACGGAGGATTGAGGAAGAAGAGAGACATTTTTGGCCAAAGTGTGTGTCTTTTTTTGTTACTGTGGAATGGATAAAGTCATTTGAACTTTTAGATTATTATAATTTTAAAATAATTCACTTATTAATCGACGATCATGTGGAGATCACGTGAGGTTATTTTATCGAACCAGATTCATACCATTAGTTAACCGAACTAAACCAAGTGAGATTCATTTTCTCATTAAACAATGCAATTTTCTATTCGTTATTACATTGTCATCAAACTATATATATGTTTTTATATTATATACGGTGTTTGGTTACAAAATATATAGTTGCGCGTTTTCATGCGTTTTTTAGCTGGTCGAGGATCGGGTTGATCTTTCCAAATGTTAAGGGTTTGGTCAAGCAGTGGTTAACTCCTGCTTCCATAAATGCACTATGCTCGTCCTCATGTGACGTCAGCCCCACGATCATTGACGTTACCTCCATCTCTCGTAGCTTCTTAGTTGCCTAACAAATGAGAAGATGTCATACTAGCGAATGATCAATCTGGCCATTCATGTTTTTTTTCTTTTCGTATAACATAATTAACATTACGATCATAAATTCCATAGATTAGTATGAGTTTTGGTTTAGATTTTCTTGATCCAATGGTTGAGACTTGAAAGGTTCTAGTAACTAATTAGATGAACTATTTTCCCAACGTTATAAGTGTTCAAACGTTTAATACGGATAAATTTAATTGACTATCAAATTCTACAAACACGTTTTAACTGCGGCGATTCATTTGAATTTGCTTATCGTTTGTCGTGTTTTTTTAACTAAAATTGATTATCACGGTACGTACCGAAACTCCATCCATCACAGGCATTTCATTATCCATGAGGATAAGGTTGTAGAATTCCCCATCGTGATAGCAGTTCACCGCCTCCTCACCGTTTACTGCCATGTAAGGAAATCCTCCGGCCATTTGGATGATTCCCATGTGGAGTGTTCGGCAAGATGGATCATCATCAACAACCAAAACCGATAGTTTCTTCTTATATATCGACGACATGTTCTTCCCGAGTTGTCCTGTCGACTCCGTCTTTGATTTTCTACTGAAACAACACTACACAACAGTAACCAACAAATTTAATCAAAGCTGACCATTTATATTTTGAAAATTTACTATGCTTGCCTGCAGATATAATATATACAAGGGTCTGTGTTTCGTCTGTAATCTTATCATACATGCATGATTTTGTGTTTTTATATATACGTATTGCATATAATTAATATGTACAGACCAATCTGGACCAATTTCTAACTAGGTTCTAAAAAGAAGTCAAACCGAAACCAAACTGGGCCCTTAATCTATTATTAATATCCAAACTGGAAATCCGTAAAATGGTAAGACCAAGTTAGACCGCAGTATCTCTAGACTCTTGCGTTGAACTGGTGAAGTGGTGATGGTTAACAAATCAAGATATACATAGGAAGAATTCCGAAAAAACGAACATATATATGCATGTATATATATACTTTAACCGAAATTTCGTGAGAATGTAAGCCACACTAGATCGAATACATCGTTTGACTTGTAGATAACTGTTTAATCAAATGTACTTACAAACATTTGAAGATGTTACGGTGCCTGCAAATCTCTTGTATGCTATATATAGTTAAGAAAATAATATACGAGAGAAGTATATGAAACTCATGATCATAGTATATATATATATATATATACTATGAAAAATGTTTAATTCATCTAGATCAGAGTCTTTATATGTTTGCTTTTTTTCCATGTTACTTATAAGGACAAAAATCTAAAACCATTATCAACTATTTAAAGAGAGAAAATCATCCAAGCACGAGACTTATTATTTCCAGATATATCATGTATCAGCAAACAATTATTAAATGTAAAATAAATAGTAACATATATATATATATATATATATGTGGACCGAATGATATCTACTGTTGTTGTAGTTTTCATTTTTGTGGTATATTGATAATATATTTTTATGTTATAGCTAGTACTGAAAACAAGATATCCGATTTTTTGTTTTGAACAAGATATCCGATTTTAATTTATATTTTCTTACGCTTCAACGATAAGTTTAGAAAAAGTGATGAACAAAGTTCAATTCTACTAGACTACTAGTCATACTTTAAGAGTTTGATTTCTTGTCATTCACTTACAGAAAGAAAGACCTCATTAATGCATGAATCATACATTTTTTTGTTAACCGGTGCTCTATATAAGCAAAATTTTAAAATATTGGCTTTTTTTTTCTTGGTTCAAATTGCAATAGCTATAGTATTATACAATGCACAATTACTTGAGTCATTTTTGTTTGTCTGAAACTAAAATCTCGATAGGGAATATTCGAACAATCTGATCGAAGACCTAAAGTATAGGAATATTAGATCCTTTGTTTTTCGATCGGTTCAGGCTCCCAAGAAATCAAGTATAGCCGATTCAAACCAATACACCCAAGCCAAATGAAAAAATTGGTTTGCCTAAATATAGCAAATTTGAACTTTCCAGAGATAGATTTGATGCTTTCAAAAGTCAAATACAAATTTAATTAAAAATAAACCAACTCAAAAAGGTAGAATATAATTCCACTTCAAATACTGACATAATCAAAGCTTTTTAGATTTCGACTCACGCGTTTTAGCTGCAAAAGGATATAAAAGGACATTTCAGAGAACAAAGAGATACGAAAAGAATCTTGTAAACTCATTCTACTGTATTAAAAGGCTAGTACTGTCAAATGCAAGAAAAAAAATCCGATTGATATAGAACAGCCGTCAAATAATTACTATATATAATTGAATGTCTAGACTTGGTTGATCCGCCGCCTATAACCAGTCTTATAATCGAGTATAGAGAAAGCATTTGCATTTCTTCATGTCTGATTTTAGAATGTTGATCAAAAGACAATGTTCAATTATAAAACTAAAAGTCGCAAAGGAAAACTTTTACAACCATACCTATCGCAACATCGGTGTGTGCAAGAATGTATACCACCCAATGCTTAATCAAATCTAGCTAAGATGATATAAGCCGCTGAAATTAGATTTTACTCTTTTTTGCATAAACTTATCAAATTTAAAGCAAGATATGCTCTTTCTTCTTTATGATAGTGTTGGACAAGATAATATGAAGTATGCGCGCATAACATATATTACTAATAATGTTTCTATATCTAGTATATGTAATTAGAGAATTGGATCTACGAAGTATTTATTTATTTATTTGAAACAAGTTGAATTCATTTTAGAAAATATATAAAACCGTATTTACTTCTTTTTCTGATCAGGACAAAACCTTATTTTAAAATTTTATAAGCTAAAAGTAACGACTTACATGATGACACCGGTTGATAAAATTCAAACATAAAAACCCTAATTTCTAAAACACACACATGCAAATATCTATGCATACACATACACACGTGTATACGTAGACGTTTTTGTGTGTGTTTACATTATTAATTATAAATAAAAAAGTCATTCATCAAGCATCCATGAGTTGGTTAATGAGAGGGAGGATCTTGGCCTTGGTTAAGGGTTTTGCCAAGCAATGGTTAAGTCCAGCTTCCATGAAAGCCCTACGCTCCTCTTCATGGTCAGCCAGTGACGTCACCCCGACAATCATTGACGTGACTTTCATTTCTCTTAGCTTCTTAGTTGTCTAAATATAGCCAGAAAAGAACATAAAAAGTAAAAAAGTATATTACGAGGAGGTTAATTAGTGTATTGATGATCGAACTAGTTATATTATATGTTCCGTTTCACAAATCAAGATTATTAATTGTACCGAAACTCCATCTCTCTCGGGCATTTCCTTATCCATTAGGATAAGGTCGAAAGATGCCCCGCCGTCGCGGTGGATGATTACTGCCTCCTCACCGTTCTTCGCTGTCTGCGAAATTCCCCCAATCGCTTTGATGATCTTCTCGTGAATTTTAAGGTTTAATGGATCATCATCGACGATCAACACGTTTAGTTTCTTTTTCATTTCTGTTGATTTGGTTTTCTCGATACCTCCCATGGATTTTGTTGCCATCTTCGATTTTGTCTTCAAACAATCTACACACCAAAAGAAGTTAGTTTTTTTTTTTTTGTTTAAGAGAAAAATGTAACAGTAGGGAAATTAACATAATAACTATTCGCATGTTCGCATGCATGTTTATGTTTTTGTGTTGTGAACTTGTAATTATCTTCTTTCATGCATGGTTACGTGTTTGATATAATTGTCTATATATGGATACATATATATTACATATGTACACTGAAAAAGATAATTAGAAAGTGGCTTACAATTTTGGATTCTAAAGAAGATTGTGAACTGTGTTCTAAGAACGTAGACATTGATCTAAATTTATAGTTGGAAAAAAGTGAAAAGCATATTTTCACGTCACAATGAAAAGCATCTTTTTACATGATTTTTTTGCTGGAATGTAATCTACGTTCTTGCAACTAAGTTGTTTTAACAAACGAATATAGAACAATATTAATCAAAATGGTGAACAAATATTAAGAATACATAAGAAAACACAAGTGAAAAATATCTTTAATTAATTCATCTAGATCATAATCAGATTCTAGATATCTTCTTTGTACGTATTAATTTCGTTCATATTGTTCATAAAGAAACTAAAGAAAGAATTTTATTTGATATTTTCGGCATAAGATTAGATACTTTAATTTCATTATATTGTTAGCTGGATTAAAGTTCTTGCTGACCGGTGAATAAGAACATTATCAAATCCATGTGTTATATAAAAATAAACATAGAAGTTAATGCTTCAACACTACTACTCCCGTATGATTAGCTCTTCAATACTATCATATAGTAGTTTGTGTCACTGTTCGCAATCTGTGTTTCGTAATGGCTTCTTATTAGGATTTATTTTTAGCTATTAATTAAGTTCCTATGCAAAGTGTCTTGTACGGGTAAAATCGTGGAAAACGGAAATAAACAGCATAGCATGTAATTTCACACGAAAAGTGTCTTGTACATTAATCGTGGAAGATGAAAAATAAAAATGATACTTTAGATATTTAACTAAAAACCTCTTACGCATTACGTTATTTTGTTGTCTATTGTTTTAATTATGGATCGTGGTTTTCAATAAGTCTACCTTTTTAGGTGAATGCTTATATACTTTGAAGGTACTGTTACCCAAAACCAAAAATTCATCAAGTTATTCTAAAAGTTCAAAAAAGAAAATATTATACTCCATATATATCATCAATTTATCAATGGGATATGGTATTCAATTTTTGTTTTGTTTTATATAATGCACCAGCTGGATTCTGCTCACGTTTTTTGTTTTGTTACTAACTACGAAACCGATACTTTCTTTCTTCTCGAAAAAGATGGAACGTTTTTTCGAAGTTTTTTTCCGTAAATTGACAATTGTCAATATGTAACATTGATAAATTCTTTTAACTTTTTTTTTATAAAAGAAAACATTGATAAATTCAACGTCGTCACGCCCCCATTTTTCAGGCTCTTTGACTTTCAGTTGACCACATTGGTTATCTCCGGTTTAGTGTTCAACATATAGATTATATAGAAAATCTTTAAATAATCAAATTTATCTTACGCCAATATGCTTTCATAATTACTGCCGTCTCGACAAAATCCGATCGAAGCAATCATTATTATTATTATATTAATAAAATACAACCTATATATAGTATATCAATTCATAATCAATAGCCCATTAGGCCAATACAAACCAAGCCTATATAACCAATGTACAGTATTCGACTATTTGCATACAATTTGATCGTAAATATTGAATACTGCAGTAAATACACCTGTGGTCCCATACGATGTCAATTACGTAACTAACAACTAAGGGCCTGTTCGTTTTTGTATTAGTATCCAACATCTAAATATAACATTTGGATTCTGCATTTAGATGTTGTATTCGGATGTTGTTTGTGGATTTATAGTTTTGGTGGAAAAATTTCGGATGTTTTGTTTCGGTGGAAAAACTAAAATTTGCGGTTTTGACAAAAAAATTCAGATTTATAGTTTCGGCAGAAAAACTCAGATTTGCGGTTTTAACTAAAAAAACTCAGATTTGTGAATTTGATGAGAAAACTCATATTTGCGGTTTTAGGGGAAAATCTTGGATTTGCAATTTTGGTGGAAAAACTCGGATTTGCGTTTTAACGGAAAAATTCGGATTTGAAATTTCGGCGGAAAAATTTGAATTTTTTGTTACGACGGGAAAACTCGAATTTTTTATTTTAGTGAGAAATCACGAATTTGCGATTTTGGCGGATTTTTCGTTTCGGTGGAAACTTCGAATTTTTTTGTTTTGGCTGGAAAATTTGAATTTTCCGTTTTGGTGAGAAAATCTCGAATTTACTGTTTCAGTGAGATCTCAAATTTTTAATTTTGGCGGAAAATTTTATATTTGAGTTTTTGGTAGAAAAACTTGAATTTTCTGTTTTGACCGCAAAATTTGAATTTTTCGTTTTAACGAAAAAATTCGGATTTTCTGTTTTGACGAATTAACATAGATTTATGATTTTTATAAAAAAAAAGTAGATTAAAAGATTTATTTGGGTAAAATCTTTGAATATGCATCATCCAAATTCTGTCTTTTTCAATATATAAAATATCTAGATTTTTTAGATGTTATTGATTTTACATCCAAATATTATACGTAGATGTAAAATTTTATATGAAAAAATGAATAATATCTAGATTCTTACAATAAGATGTAGCATCTGGTTCGAAAAACGAACATGCCCTATAAATTATGAAGTGGAAACTCTTTAATTAGTCCAACAATTGACGTAAGGGTTTATTTCTACATCAGATTTAAATTTTAATACCACGATCCACGAGAATGCAGTTTTTTTCATAGATTATGGACGCAAATTTCTCAGAAATGTCAGCATTGTAGTGGTTTCCTGTTACACGTGTATAGTTGTTTGCATTTTTGTTTCCGGCTAAAGATATAGTTGTATATATATATATATATAGATATGTCAGTCATAAATGGTAGATCAATTGCAATAAGTTAGTATTACGATGATATATGATTAACGATGGCAAAAAAAAAAGAACAAAAACTACAAGTAAAAAAATTCTAAATATATAGTATATGACCAAAAACTAAGTACAAATTCTAAATATGTGTGGCATACTCGTGTTTAAGAAAAAAAAAGAAAAGTATGGCATAATTGGAATCTCCATATTGTTTGACCATATAATAATTAATGTGGAGTTTCCCTCATCAACTGTTCATTTGTACATACAAACAATATATTCATATTACAGTTCTATTTCTTAATTACATTAATTACATATATTCTTCTTCTTTTTTGGGTCAAACATTCTTACATATTACACTTTAATGACATATCCATAGTTTAACTTGTTTGAATCTGGAAAAAAAAAATCACCGATGAAACACTCCACTCCAAGAATTAGATAAGCCCTAAATAACTCGAATTTTGATGACAGTTTTGATATTTTCAGAAAAGAGAAATGGAAAATTTTAAAGTTGGCATCTATAGTTTGACGCCGAGATAATTGATAAGGCTCCATCAAATAAATGCCAGCAGTGAAAGAATATAAAAAATTCTATAGTTTATAACTATATAGTTTATACACAATGGACATAAAAATTTCACCCACTTCACCAACTAGAATTCAATTCCTTTATTATTCTTCACATATCAATGTCTGCGAAATAGCTCAACAAACTCCCTTTGTACTCTTCCCTCCTTCACATATTTAATGATTCATTACCATAGAAATGTATGGCGACAAGAATTTTGCCGAGAAGTACATAGACACAGATCATTAATAGTAGCATGCATAAATATATACTCCTTTTACATTTTATTAATTGTAGTTTTGGAAAAATGTATACAGATTAAGAAAACATTTAATTTGTTAATTTTCTAAAAAAAAAACATAATTACCTATTCATTTAAACACAATTTAACCAATAAAATAATATTCTTTAGAATATAAATGATTATAAAATATGAAAAATCATTAAATTTTGCATTAAAATTTGAAAACGTCAACTAATTTAAAATAGAAAAAAATCTCTAAAACGATAATTATATAAAACTGAAGGGAGTAATATTTAGATATTTCTTGTATGATATAAGACAAATTGTGAACTGAGCAGTTCTTATATTTTCAGTGTTGCCATCTGTATACATTACTAAATCAACGTCGTCAAATTAAATTGTTTTAGTTATAGTCTAGTTTTGGGAAAAACTTAAATACTATACGAATAATAATTATTCGAAGACAAACTAAGACTCCCTAAATATCTTACAATGTTTCCGTATTCGTACTCCAAATACATCATATCGCACGGTATATATTAGTTGCTTTTCAAGTGATTTTAGTGTGGAAAACCAATATTATAAAACAAAAGTGATTAAATTGAAGAGTTTTCTTTATAAAAAAAAAAAAAAAAAAAAAATCGGTTGCCTTAAATTGAAGGTCATGAAGTCATGTGCCGTCGTCACTCTTAAATTTTTTCACATGTCACTCAGCGATTCTAAAAGCTCTATATTTTATCACTTGCGCTGAGTCTAATAACTTTATGTTTCACACGTGATTTTGTTATACCATCGTCACTTCGAAGATTATTAAGTAATCATTTTTAAAAAACCTTAAAGAATTTATTTGTCCTTTTGTTCTGAACCTTAGTAATGGCTCATCGTTGTTATAAGAAAATTAGTTAAAAACTAATTAATGATTCGTTGACTCGTAGTAGACAAACAAAAATAAAAAGTTAATGGCTCTTGGAGAACCATGGCGTATCTCGTAGTTTATATATAAGTTGACTCAATCATCTCGAGTAGAAAAGTAAACCATATAACAATCGCTCCGAATTTTACATGATAATTGGCACACATACATAAAAAGAAAAAAGAAGAAGACTAAACTAAGCTAATCAAGGTACAACAAGCAGAAACATCAAACCACATCACCGACAAGAAAAGTATCTTAATTAAACTAATTATGCTGATCAAACTTATTAATCAACAATGCAAACTACAAAATGGAGACCTGGACATTCAACTGAAATAAATCAGTTAGATTAGATTCTAGAAGAATCCAAGAGCATGACGGTACTAAGGTTCATGGGGTGCATATACTTGGAGGAACCAGTGAGGATCTGATTAACAATGATCCTATTAGCTTTTTCTGTCGGATGAAACGCATCCCAAAACGCATATAAATCTCTGTTTGGACATAAGTTCGAGATTGGTGTGCATAGTCCTATGCCATTGTACGGTCCTTGTCCACAACATGCCACCTTTGATGTCACAAACCCTACACACATATATACATGTAACTATTCAAATCAAAGGGTATTAACTAATTACAGATTGTAGTGTAGGAGTATGTCTTTCTGCATATCTGTATGTACACAAAGATTATAGAATTTGAATTTTAACACTTGTAGAATATGTGTTTATATACAGCGCCTACCTGTCTAGAATCTAGACATTTAGATAAATGCTTTCAACTACCACGCATCAATATTTTTGTATGTATGGTTTTATAATATATTCGAGTGAGATTATAGAAAAAAAAAAACTTTCAAATGGACTATTTAAAGGTCAGACAGCTCCTGTTATTAAAAAAAAAAATCTAATAAAACAATACTGCTTATGTATGCATTCCGACACATACGTATTGATTACTTAGATCTATATAGTATCTTTTTATTTTTAAAATGTGATGTAAAGTAAATTTTATTTATAAGTACTATACAATACTAACATGTATGGAAAAGATGGCCCTACAGAGTGGTCACGCTCATTTATTATTTTTCGTACCATACAATCAGACATAACTATGATCAGTACTGACTCTATATATGATCACTACTCCGAAAAAGTGATCCTTAATTATGTGCTTATATCATTAAATCTTAGACCAGCTTGACCCAACCTCACTGGTCAAATCTTTGATTGAATTGATATTTTTTTCTTTAATTCGAAATCAACAACCAAAACCTTTCGAAATATATCCCATATATGTACTATATATTAAACATTTATTACTACTAAAAAAGTTAATAAGAGATGAGTTATAATTAATTACCGAATTGTTCTGGATTAGTTAGATAATCCATGTTCATTTGATAGGCATTGGCTGCTACAAAAACGTCTTGACCGATCTCAGCATTGATTGATGCGATCAAATTAACTAATTGCGGATTGAACAAAGCGGCTGCTGTTAGGAGGGGAGCATAGCACTCGCCATTACGGCTATGTTGAGCCAGTTCCGCAGGTGCACATCCCATCGCACCAGTTCCGGTTACTAGAACCCGTCTTGCACCCAACTGGTAGAGTTTCTTTATCAATGAAGACAAAAGAAGAAGGAAAATTAAAATTAAATTTTAAAGTTCAAAAGAAAAAAGAAGAAAGAAAATACAATCATGCACTATGAAAAGAGTAAATTTTTATCACGTACATTTTTTTAGAACAAAAAAGAAGAAGAAGAAGAAGAACAGGAATTAAATCTTCCCCGTCATTAAAAAAGAAGAAGTTATGTTCCCTCTTTTGAAAAGAATAAGGGCATTAATTACATGGTGACATAGTGAAATAAATTATTGGGGGGGGGGGGGGGGGCATTTTNTTTCCTATACCGAGACAACAATTCAATAAGCTAGTTGGTAATCAAGATTCCATGATTTTAGCTAGTTTCGTTTAAGTCACCAATTTATTACTATATGGCAGTATAGCACACTTTATAATTCAGTTTATCACGTGAAAATAAAGTAGAAGAGCTGATTAAGTTTTGTATTTCTGTTGTCCTTACCCTAAGGATCTTTCCGTATTCGGAAATGAGATAAACAACGTAGTCCGCTAACGCGAATTGGCGAGAACGAGCGGAAAAAGGAATGAGATAATAGTTGTTGACAAAATCGTTGCCCCCGAGTGTGATTAAGACAAGAGCTTGGTTAACTAGCTGTTGTGTAGCTTCTGGTCCGATCAATGCGCTCACTCGTTGCTGGTACTGTTCGAATAATTCGAACTGTTTAGATATTCTAATTATGTTTACCTGCCAAACAAAAACATAATTTAAGAATGAGTTGAACGACAGCAATTTGACAAGAATTACAATGAGTTGATTATGATAGCGCTAAAATCGAAAGAAAATACTACTAAGTTTCAAAAATACTTGTGCTTAAAGACCAAAATACGGCCATATCTTTTCCTAAAGTTTTTTTTTTTTGTTTTTATTAAAATTTCACAGTTCGTCATTCGCATGTTTTTAAGTTTTTCCCTACTTCACTTAAAAACGGATATGTCCTGAGTGTTGAACCGAGGAGCGAGGACAAATCTTTTGTGCTCGTGACTGGACTGACTAGGGGATAGTGCCCCCGACACGAGAGTTAGTGGAGAGTGTAATAAAGTCTTTTTTTTTGGGGGTAAAATGTAATGAAGTCTTTTGGCATCAAATTATCGACAATTATGCGTTATCTATTGCATTAAAAACATTTAAAATTCCCGAAGTTGCTTACGAATTGGATTCCAGTGTCGTTGAGGATTCCAATTCCGGCGGAGGCGAAATTAGCGCCGACGAGAAGATTTTCTCCGGTGAGCTGCGGGCTAAGGTACGGCAAAGTCGACGGCATACCTATAGCCTCACCTAGTAGAGATAAAAAAAAAAAATAGTTAAACCATCGTTAGAGGTAATTAAAGGATGTCTTATAAACTATAATCGTTCTCGAACTAAATATGCTTACTGATAATGTCGGGTATGTTAAGGCCGTTAGAGAAACGTCCGGTGGGTCGACGGGTCGGGTAATCGATACCATACGGGTAATTGTCGGCGCGAGCAGTGGTGACAAGGTAATCGTTGTTTCCATTGTCGACGAGAGAATCACCAAAGACGTAGAAAGCCCTAGATTTGACTTGTGGTGCAAGAAAAGTAACAATCAAGAAGAGTGAAATTAGAAACCTTAATGGAGAGTAATTGATGTCCATAGTTATGGATAGAGATGGGACTAGATGACGAATGGGGAGAAAGGATTTAAATTGGCGAATTATATGGGAGCATATGGAGGGTGTTATATATATACAGATATGTAGCTAGGTTAACGTATACATAGATATAGATGTGTGTATGTATATGTTTGTATAATGTGTATTTCTTTCGGCTGTGTGAGTTTTAAGACGACATTAATAGAGGCTGCCAACTTATACACCATGAAAATTGGTCTGTTTGTTGTTTGGATGTAATAAATGTTAAAAATGGTACCATTGCTTCTTCTCCTAAAATGGACTTTTTTAAACCCTTTAAATTCGATTGAATGTTATGCATTGTCTACAATCAATGAGTAAATTTTGAAATGATTAAGTATCTGCATCCAGTGAAATTAATCGGCTAACTACTATGCTAGAATCATTTAATTCTAATTCTTTTTTAAAAATTATATGTTCTTCGTCTCCGTTTTTATGTACTGTTGTGTTTAGCCTAATCTCAAAACGAGATGTAGTGACTGGACCCAAGATCAGATGATCCACCAATTTGTTTGCTTGTGAGGTTCGGCTCCAATGAAACTATATTAATAACCATCCAATCCAACTGTACTTGGTTAATATGTCAATATTTTATAGATAGCATAGCATACATGAGTGTGTAGGCTCATCGATGACACATCCTCTCGCTTTTTTTTCTTTTTCACGTCATGGGTTATACATGACTCTACTTAAAATTAATTAGTATTTATAAAACTGAATTGAGTTAAGATGGTGGCTGGATAACATTTAAATAGACTGCAATGAGCGTTTACCTCATCCTCATGTCAAACTTTACCTCATCCTCATGGGAAGTTAGATTGGTAGATGTTTGTAATTTCGATAAAATTCTACAAAAACCTGATGTGGTTTTCTCCAACCACGTGCATCTACATCAAGTTAGCGATTAAAGCCATTGATGTCAATAGAATGGGTGGTGTTCAGTCCCATGCTTTAAAAAAGATCTTTAAGAATTTTCTAGTATTGTTCTAACTTTTGTTGTGTGTATTATTCTTTATGTATTCTTGTTTTCTTGAAATGCGGATTATATTTAAATGCTTGATAATCTATTAAAATTATAAATCATTCAATGTTTGCATGCTGTGTAATAGTAAAAGAACTTATCTCATATAACGCGACTTTTGTTAAAATAATAATGTAAATATATATATATATATATTTTTTTTTTCTTTTGAACATCAATCTACATATATATTTACACCTTAGGTTTGTTAAGGCATCCAAAAGTAAGAAAAGATTGGGTTAAGATAATACCATGCATAAATGAAAAAGCTCAGAAATAAATTATACTACAAATCAATATGATTCAAATACTTTCTCTTGTTTTTTTATATGTATCATCTTCTACAAAATAAATTAGTAAATTATTGGAGAGAGATATATAGAAGGGAAATTAAGAGATCTACCAACTCAACCAGCTCACGTCTTAAATTAACATGATGAAGCTACCCTATCCAACTGCATCATGTTTTATGATTCTTGAAGGTAACAACAAAAAAGGAGTAAATTTTATCTCAAAACCAAACTTTTCCGGCTATTTATTACTACTTCTTTGCTTACTCTAAAGATGAAAAGATGAAAAGAATATTAATTTAATAATTTGAAAACTCTACAGTAAAATTAATTGTGTCCATCCGTAAAGTCGTAAACAAATATTTAGCCATCCCAGAATTCAGATGTTATTTCAGTTAAAGATATGAGATTTAAAAACTAAAGTTTTTTTGTTCATAATTAAAAAAATAAAGTTAGAGTAAAGAAAGACAAAAAGTCCAAAATAATATTACACGACTGACTACAAGCCCAAAATTCACTAACTGGCTCAAATGTTCAGTTTTGCTTATAATTTTTTTTTTGCGATTTGCTTGTAAAAAATTATTGTAATTAAATTATGAGAAAATAAGTAGAAACAAAATTCCTCGAAACAATTTATAAAATGGAACGGAAAACGGTAGCGGAGTACATTTTATCTTCTCTTGGTATCTGCTTTCGACCTTAATGCTTCAGATTGTTTGGTTATCGTAATTTTGATAATCGATGTTAACTTTCTCAAAGTTGAACCCAAGTGGATATATGCTCATTACCNCCCAACGAAAGTGTGGTCCATCATCTATGGCAATATGACATGATAGGAGAACCTCTTTTTTTTGTTTAACTGATTAATTCGATTCGGCCCAAATTAATTTGGGCTATTTTTGGCCCAAAAAAGTTCGTATTTGTGGTCAAATATTGTTTTCCTACAATTGGCGTTACTTACGCGCTTCATGAGATCTTATTAAATGGATTTCCTACATTTGTAAATGGATTTGATAAGGATCTTATTAATCGTTCAACAAAAGCTTTTAACCCATGTCCCCGACAAACAAACGAATGAAAATATATAATCTTGATTACATTATATGCCTAAAATATCAAATAAAATACATTGTTTATTTTCTTTGAAAAAAATATGAGTGAAATTATTAGAGAGAACATATACAAAATCTGATTATGATCTTGATGAGTTAACAAAGGATATGTTTGTACTGTTTGTAATATTTTTATACACGATCTTTATATTTGTTCACCATTTTTATTTAATTATTCTCATATTAGTTTGTTAAAACAATTCGACCGGAACCATTCACTTTAAAATATGCATTTTTTTTTTCATTTTTTTGTAGTTATAAATTTCGATTAATGTCTACTTTCTTAGAACACATTTCATATCTTTTTTAGAATCCAAAATGTAAGCCTATATATATAATGTATCACTGTATATATATATTAATATATGTAAAATATATGTACACACGAATATACATATATATGTGATAGATAAACACCTACAACAAGAAACCATGCATACAATGTCACACATATAATAAAGTGTTCATTTCTATAATCTTTAATTTTTTTTTTTTAAATTTATTCTCTTCGTGAAAATAATAATTTGTACTGTTTGTAATATTTTTATACACGATCTTTATATTTGTTCACCATTTTGGTTTAATTATTTTCATATTAGTTTGTTAAAACAATTCTATTGGAACCATTCACTTTAAAATATGCATTTTCATCCTTTTGTAATTATAAATTTCGATCAATATCTACTTTTTTAGAACACATTTCATATCTTCTTTAGAATCCAAAATGTAAACCTATATATATATAATGTATCACTGTATATATATCAATATATGTAAAATATATGTACACACTAATATACATATATATGTGATAGATAAACACCTATAAAAAGAAACCATGCATACAATGTCACACACAAAGACATAATAAAGTGTTCATTTCCATAATCTTTAATTTTGTTTTTCTTAATTTACTTCGTGAAAATATTCAGAAATAAAATCGAAGATGGCAGCATTCAGGGAACCGTTTTTACTCGTCAGCCTTGTCATTGTTCTCTACTTAAAGACCTATGTCCCAAAATAAAATATATTTGTATTTTCATATTCAAAATTGTCTGGTTTTAACATTTGATTTTTTTCAAATTTAAATGATATTAGGGAACATTAAAGTATACGATCGCATATTTTGTAACTCTAAAATGACATATATGAAACACAAGCAACGATGTATTTTTGGAAGCAGAAATAAACGAATTTAGTCTTTTTTAAATATACTTTGTCTCAAAATATTACGAGAAATCTGATTTTAACATAATAAAAAGGGGTTATCAGATTTAATTTCAATTTCTCATCCTTTAATATTACCACATATAACTCATTGGTATTATTGTTTTGAATTAGGTTCAATTTTGTGTCATCTTATAAAATTTAACTATTTGTTTGAATTAAAACATCAAAAACTAGATTTTGCTGGAGAAACAAACAGAAATAAATTGTTAAAATAGATTTTAAAAGAATTCTGAAATGATGAATAGATAAAAATAAATAATTTAAGTTATATATTACTTATATTTTACTTAGTATTTTCTTATATTTTACTTATTTTTTTCTTACATTTTCCTTTTTTTAAATATAATTTATGTTTGTATGTTAATTTATTTAATACTATGAAGTTTTCATGTATCACAAGTTTTTTTTTTAAAACAAACTCTGATGAAATTAAAAATTTAATGTAAATTATTTCATATGTCATTATATTAATTTGAAATCTCTGGACAATACCTAATTATAAATATTAACAAATACAACTTTTGTGATAATTTACAAATATACAGTAAAATATTTTTTATTAAGACTGCTGAATTAAAATCTAGTTTAATTTATTATTTTATTGTCTGAAATTGGTTATGTTCTAGATTCAAAAACCAAGTTCTTTTTCTTTCTTTTTAATTACAGTTTGGTGTATGTTATCAAGTTACTCTCTTTTCTTGATCATATATATATTATTAGTTAGAAAATACATTTTCATTTATTACTGATATATGTGTAGGTATAATGTGAGAGGACACAAGATTTGAAACGTTTTCATTGTAGAACACCTCTTTTAAGAGGCCAAAGGAAGTAGAAATAAATCAACTTATCAACAAATCAAACACAGCTTGTGGTTTGCTTATAGAAAATAATTATGCCAGCTTTATTAGTTTGTCACAGATTTATTTCACAGATTTATTTTACCTCTTTATGAGATATGATAGAATTAGGACTTCATACTAAAAGACCTTCTAGACTAAATAACATTTAATTATCAAAGATTGCAACTTGGTTAGAGAGTTGATATTGTTGACCATTCTCAATATTTTCTTATTTTCATGAGTAACCTGTATATTCGTATTTTATTTTGTTTTGTAACTTTTGTTAAATGCTTTATTTGTTACTGACTTATATCTTGGAAAACATTAATTTGAATAAAATATTAACAATTCTTTGTATATTGAACCATAGTATATTTCTGTGTATGTGTGATTCGGTGCAAATTCATATCTTTTTTTTTTGGATAAAATGCAAATTCATATCTTGTATATCTATAGTCAAAGTATTGTTTTTTTGGTTAAAGAAAAATAGTATATACAGTCAAATATTGTTGGTTAATTATATGATGAATATAGCTTTTGTTTCATGATATTTCAATTATTATTGCAACATGCTTTTCTTATAATCAAAGGCAGACAATAAGGATATAGTCATATAGATCACTCATGAGTTTTAATTAACTAAATCCAGAAACAATATCCAGAAACACATGCTCCTTCCACGAAATGGTCTATTCTACAGTCCACATTGCATTGAGGCGTTCCATACTTGCTCGTACATTTGTGAGAACATTCTGCTTTCATGTCTGCACACAAGCACACACATATGCACATTTATATACAATGAAATAACCTTTACTTCAAAAGGTAATTAACAAAAATAAAAATATAATATTTGTATACCTGAACCCGAGCCCAAAGCGTTTTGGCTAGACATTGAAACAACCATTATAGCGATGAGAAAAAACATGGCTAAGTTTTTTCTGAAACCCATTTTCTGTTTTTTTTTTTGTATATAAAATCTGTTGAATAAAACAAAAGCTCTGCATGCGATTTTACATAACTTGAACAAGCCCTATTTATAGAATTAAGTCTTGGAATTGAACACATAGGTCCCATTTTTATTTTCCAAACAATTACAATAGTATATCATACGAACATATTATATTTTCTTACCATAAATTGAATAAGTATTAAATAAAATACTTTGGAATTGAACACGTATTATTTTACTTCCAAAACAGTTTCAATATTGTTGACTCCAACACAAAATCTCACTATTTTTCTTATTGATGTAGTTAACTTTTATATTTGTTTTCCTTTTTTTCTTTGTTAGAGGTCTCTCATATTTGTAACTAACATTTTTTTCATTTTTTTTAAAAAAATAATAAATTTCTTTAAAACAATTATAAAAAACGGACAATTCTATTTGTTACACAAAATAGAACAAAACCTATGATATATATAATTTACATGCAACATATCCACTAATTTGCATAAATTGCATCATTTACAAATCAATCCCCAAACTTTCTAATACAAAAACATTAATAAATCTTTTGGTCAACCACTACTATAAAACTAATTTGAATAAATATTAACATTTCTTTTTATATTGTATCATATATTTATATGTATATATGATTTGGTGTAAATATTCAAACGTCGTCCTAAAAGAAATCTTTTAAATAGTATATATGGTCAGACATTGTTTTCTTACTATATTGACGTTAGTTAGATAGATACAAAATTATGGCATATACTTTAACTAATTATATTAAAATTATGGCACTTTAACTAATTATTTTATTGTCTGAAATTTGTTATAAGGAACCGAGTTTCTTTTTTAATTACAATTTGGTGTATGATATCAAGTTACATAAAAATTTAGCAGAGACTACATTTAATTTGGATTATATATTTCATTTTGATTTTTGGGGAATTTCAATAATGCTATCAACAATTTTTTTTGTATAAAAAGTTCAATTATAAATTCCACTGAGCGAGTCAAGTCAAGTAGTCACCTTTGGTTATTACTAGAACTCTCTTTTCTTGATCATATATGATATATATATATTAGTTAGAAAATACTTTATTTATTTATTACTGTTCTATCATCTATGTGTAGGTCACAGATAAAGTGAGAGGACACGAGATTTGGAAAGTTTTCAATGTAGAACGCCTCTTTTAAGAGCTAACGGAAGTGGAAATAAATCAACTTATCAATAAATCAACTTATCAATAAATCAACCACCAGCTTGTGGTTTGCTTATGGCTGCTTCATCATTCTTTTTCCTCTCATTCTCATCCCGGTTTTCTTCAGGTCGGTTTTCTGTCTTTGCCCTGCAGATCCAATCCGCAGGTTCATTGGTATATGGCTTGATACGTTACCGGTTAACCTGACTTGGTTGGGTAACCCGAGAGATCTTTACTCTTTGGTCGGAGCAAGTGGAGTTCCGGATCATGTTCAGGTGTCAATACTGGACAAAATGAATTAAAAGAAGGAAGAAGACAAAGGTTTTCGATGTGTGAATGATCAGACCAAATCAAAGCAGGACATTGTTTTCCAAATTTAAGAGGTTGTTCACATGGAGATTTTGTTTTCATCCTGAACCTAACTTCCACTTTTTATCCAATTGTTCGTATTACTCTAGTCTGAAAGACAGAAAATTGCAAATACTAGCATGCAAAGGATATGAGTCTCTCTAAACACGTGAGTGTATGCATATAACAATAGGTATATAGTAAGAAGTATATACTCTAAAGTACTAATCGTCACATGCCATGACATAATAGATTAACAAAAAACAAACGGAGCCAGTTGGGGAAGCAGCCAAACTAGAGGTGGGCTACACAAATCAATGTCCCGATTTATCACGTATCTTCCACTGAAGAATCAGTCAAACATTCTCGAAACTAAAAATAAAACCATATAATAATTTTTCTGTAGATATGAATAACAATCTTCAGTGAAGAATCATCTATTACTTGTAAAAGCAGACCAGCTACAATCGTAAAAACTGAAAAAGTTCAAACTTCTTTTATCGTATCGAGGGTATCCACTTAATCACTGCAGAATACCCATGGTTACTACACTGTCGGGAGACTAGTCTTGAGCCTCAGCTTAGGAGACTCGGTTACTCGTAAAAACGTGGAAAGTAAAAGCATAATGGACGAAGGGACAATACTGAAGGGGTCCATGTGGTTGGAGACTCGGTCTGGACTTATCATCATCAAAGCTTGTTGAAAGATTAAACAAGCATTTTGCCTTCTAGAGAAACAATCTTAATCAGATTAACTGACAACAAAACGAGTAGAAAACCAGAGATTTGTAATATTATATATTTCTAGAATGACTATTTAAAAAACGCAGCTTAATGGATGTGTATTTATTGACTTTGTTTTGTATCCATTCTGGGTCAAAGTGCTTCTTTAAAGATTCCTCTCTCCTATTATCCCTTTCAATAGAAGGGAAAAAAGAACAGGTCACTTTCATACCTGTTTATATATAATATATACACATGCAGACCAACTACACTGTCCTTCATATAAGTGCATCTCATAAACCTACTTTCTTCCTATCTTCCTTTCTCTCTGTTCCATCTAAATAGCATTGAAGCATCTTCAAATTCACCTTATATATTCTTCCAAAATGAATATCGTAATAGAACACAACCCTTCGAGCATAAAGCTATCTGAACTGGGAGTCATGTCATGGCCTAAGTAAGTATCAAACAAGCACATGCTCTGTTCCTAGCATAGCTAATTACATAGACTTCCACTTTTTCTACTCCTCACTCCTCATTTTATTGGTAATAACATGATGACTCTCTCTGATAAATAGATGGTCTTGTCAGCCGGGGAAATATGCATTGGTATTTGAAGAAAGAGAGACATGCTATTTGGTGAAGGGAAAGGTGAAGGTGTATCAAAAAGGGTCATCAGAGTTTGTAGAGTTTGGTGCAGGAGACCTTGTGACCATCCCCAAGGGACTTAGCTGCACTTGGGACGTATCTCTTTTCATCGACAAGCACTACAAGTTCGATCCTCCTACTTAACTTTTTCTACTTACGATCTTGTTTTGGGTTAGTCTTTATCACCAGGAAGCATATAAGATTCTATATTCAGACAATAAAGTATAGAAGAGAAACCAAAAAGACAATGTTTAGTATACGTACAAAGTCCCTCCTAGATTATGTTTTCAAATGTGACTTCTTTGTTTGTCAACAAAGAACTGGCATGTGCCGTTTCAGTTTAAAAATTCATATTTATCAAGAATACGGTATATAAGATTGCAAAGAATCCTTAGCAAGAAAAGCAAATCACGAGGTTTAACGGAACACAGTCAGTACTACATTCTCAGAGTAAAAGCCCTCTAGCTAGTTCAAAGAGACTAAGGTAAGCAGTTTCAGCTCATAGGAGTAAATGTATTCCTAAGCTTCTGAAATTAGTTTGAAATAACCAAAATGTTAACTCATTTTTGGACCACAATTTGCATAATTCATTGAAATATCATGGGTTAACAGTTTACTATACTTTTTTCCATCACAATAAGAGTTCCAGATTCGTGCTAATGGAAAACTTGTTAACTTAAGGATTCCCAATAAACTGATATTGTTCTTTATTCCAAAACGGTCTTTATCAAAGATTCTTATCATGAGGCGATTGGTTACTAACACTAACAATGACATCGAAAGAACCCTTTGAATGTTATAATATAGATTGTGAAATAAATAAATGTGAAGGCATATATTCTAGCAGTATTGCTCCCTGACTAGATAAAGTAGGAGAGGATGCACTCCCCTACCAAATCTCACACACTAAATTTCAGTAGCAGCATCTGGTACTCCATCATCAATTATTGGTGCTGATTAAAAAGAAAATTATAGGCTGTACAAACAAGAACCATTACACTTTTGTATTTATAGAAACACAAATCTCTGACAAGCATATATTCTCAACTTCCAGAATATGCATTGTTATCACAAGTAAGAGATGTATTCTAAGTTCCAAGATGAATGAAAGCTAACCTTTAGGATTCCATGAAGATTGATTTCATTTGAAAGACCAACCGCAAGAGAACTCTTGACCTTTTTTAACCCGCACGTTAAAAAAAACTTCACTCCTCCAAGCTATTAAGGGCTTAAAACAAATCCCTAGTCAAAATAACAATTTGGTCCATGAACCCAAAAAGGGGAAGGCAGCAATAAGCATCCTCAAGAGCAATGGCTTCTCCTTAACTCTCCACGGTCGAGTAGCTTTCCTTTCGAACTGTTGCTTTGGACGAACATTTTCGCTTGAAGGAATCTCATTTCGCTTGTCTAGATCATCCCAACCTCCATAACTAGAACCTGTGCTGTTATAATCAGCATCTCCTACCATCCATGACTTGTATCCTCCCTTATCAACACCACCACCCATGTTTTTTGGTTGCCTAGCTTTCCTAGTACTTGAAAATGTCTCTCTTCTACTTCTCTTCATAGGTCTAATGCTTGGCCTACTCATGACCTTATTAACCACAAGGGACAATACGGATTGCACAAGAGGAACTGCTAATGCCATTAAACCCGCGTTTGAATCTGTTCCTAGAAGCAAAGATATGCCGATGGGTGCAAGCATCCAACTAAAAGTCCTAAATACCTGCAAATTGGATTATAGAACTAAGCATTACAAATCGAAAGTGAGCAACTTTTCTAGTGAAATCTACACGACCTACGAGTGATGATCAACGTTACGTACTAAAGCACAACAAAGTCTTGAAATTTCCCAAAAAGAAGAAGAGGTACCTCAAAAACCAAACTCCAATCTTCGTCGTCATTAATCAAATCATCATCATCGTCATCTTCATCGTCGTCGAAGTCGAACCACCACGGCTTCCTCTTCTTTCTCTTCCCAAACTCAAATCCACTAAAACCTCCGTCGCCAAAGAGCTCCTCCTCGTCACGGAATCTGAACCTTCCACTGCGAGAAGCGCGGCACTCGAAGGAGCCGCGGCTGACGATACTTGTCCAAAAATCAATCTCCCAATTCACAGAACAGTATCTGCGTCTGATGGAAGCAGCTACACGTGGAGAAGATAGCTGAAGATGAAGCAGATTCGCCATGATTAAGTGATTATTACCGTTAAGAATTAACTAATCAAAACAAAATTCACAAGGAAAGAAGAAACAATTCCTTCCATCCAAATCCACGCCACAAGACGAGTTTCATTTGCTTTTTAATCGCTCGTTTCCAGAGAAGAGCAATGGAGCTGCGAAACCAATTTAAACCAACATGAACCAAACCGAGCTCAATTCTAAATCGAACCTTGAATTAAACCAGACTGGATCCAAAAACGAAAGCCCAATGTTACCAAGTTATACCTATAGGACCAATGTTAATTGTACGGCCCATTGGGCTTTCGCTTCAATGAAATAAAAAAAGGTCGACCCAAAAATTATAACTTGGGAGTAATAATACCAAATCTGTGATTGATAGACTAGTATCGACCTCTTCATAACAAAACAAAATTTTGACAAACGATCAAAAGTTAACTGGATGATACTAGTGCAATGTTTGCTTAAGGCACTCAAATCATGATAATTTAAATTACGTAGAGAAAAGTTAATCTTTTTATTGCTTTGACGTAACATATCTAAATCTTAACATATTGTTTTGATTTTTGACATTATTTTCTATTATTTTGATTTATTTATCCTTGGCCAGTTAGAAACTCCCATTTACTCGTTCGATCGCTTGATGCGTGTTTATTTCTCAAGTGGAAAAAGTTGCATTGACGAAAATCCACTGAAATTCTCCATATTGTAAGGGGTAAAGAAGTGGTTATGAGTGGCATTGAAGGCTGAAGCCATTATTTTCCTATTCTCTATGTCAGTATGTGCATCATCAAACATTTGTATGTGAGAAATATCTTATATCTGAAGTGACGGTGAAACAAGTCATTGAATTATATATAAACTAGTTTAATTATTTCTTAACTAGCAGGTAGCTTCGACGAAGATCCACCCCTAAACCAGATACAGATTGCAAGTAAAAAAGAAAATGTATACATAGAAGCTTAAGTACCAAGTTTCAACATAGAAGCTTATATTCCCCTCATCGCTATAAAAGCAGCTCTCAACACAAGCGTTAACAAAAAAGCAAGAAAATCAGAAACACAAAAGATGAAAACATTCCGAGTGATGATGGTCTCTTTCTTGCTAGTTGCAATGACAAGAACATATGGTGTTGTTGGTGAGGGGAACGACACAGTTTATGATTCCCAAGGAGATCCTGTTAAGGCCAACGTTCCGTATTACATCAGCTTCATGACATCGGAATACAATATGTGGATTTGCCGAATGAATATGGGATCTGATAATGATACCAAGTCTTCATGCCCACAACAACCGGTAATGTTCACTAATCCAACTATAGCACCCACACCAGTTATGTTTCTATTATCATCAACATCAGATGTCATTGTACATGAATCAACCGAGCTTAAGATTAAGTTCGTAAATCCCGGTCCTTGCTGTGAATCCGGGTTTTGGAGAGTGGTTCAGAATAACTCAACTTTAGAAGGTGAAGTAGTCCTCAACGGATCTAAGTCAAGCAATGACAGTACGTTCGTCATTCATAAAACTAATGAGTTTTACAAGTTTACTATCGGGAACAATACTGGCGATCCAACGACTATCAGTCTATCTAACGAACCAGGTGGTAAATCGAGGTTGATAGCCAAGAGGTTTTCTGGAGAGATGGAGGTTTATTTCTACCGGACCAGGCCTTAAACATTTTCCGTTTCTTTTTTCCGGCCTTTGCATGCATGTAATTTACGTTTCAGTTCGAAATCAAATAAAGCTTGTTGTAAAAAACAGGAAATGAATACGCGATAGATTTACGAACTTTATTTACGATTTTCTCGTCATGTGACCAAAAATCATTTAGGAACAATAATTTAATAACACAAGAAAGTACAAAACTCGAGCTGTCCTAACAGATTAAATAGATCATAAGTTGAGTTGCGTGAGTTACACTACGACACTTTTGATGTCAGCAGAGGAAGCAGATTGACTTTCTTCTCGTCGTGTCACGGTCTTCTAGACCTTTGAGGAACCATCTGATTGCGAGGTGCTCAGAAGCATACGTCATGAACGAAACTAGAACTATGGCTACGGCTATCATCAGTCCCAACCTGCTCAATATGTAGCCAGTAAGTACATAACTCTGTGAACAAAAATGCATCCTGATAGATCCTATCCAGTCAAATCCAAGAACGACGAGTGTGACGAACAACAAATTAATGAAACCGAGCAACACATAAACACATTTCCAGAACCCTGACTCATCCTCCCCAGGTAACTAACGCAACGAACTTCAAGATACGAGGAAAAGACAGAGGAGGAACATAAAGCAAGTGATTTAATAATCCCTTGGTCAGGGGATGATGTTGAAATTATGAGTTTGTTCTTTGATGCTAATGACACAGCCAATGTGAAAAATAATTACCTCAAAAATAAAGCGGTGACCCCTAACATGTAGGGCAAAGAAATGGCAGCAAAAGCCAAAAATGCCATCCCTAATCCATAATACCATGTAGAAAAGTCACAAGACGTATCTGCCCGCTGATGACCTGTTGATTTGTCAAAGAAGTCAGTGATAAATAAAACAAAATGAAAAAGACAACTGTGTCTCTGTAGCTAGATAGCTAACAGAATACCACATATATTGGATATTACGTTTCAATATGTCCAAACCTTTTCCCGAATCATCCAATGACGACGACTCTGTTTGCGATGCAGGAGATCCTGTTTGAACTGCGATTTTCTTGCCATATTGGTACACTAGAAGTAGAAAGCCACCAAATAATAGGAAGAAGATTGTAAATGTCCACTCATATATCAAAATCAAGCCAGTCCATGGCATGATTTGCCTTGGCACAATCATAAAGGAAACTCCAATGGATGTCAAAACAGCCATAAAACAGACTACAACTGAAACTGCTCCCAGGTACTGAGGAACCTTAGAGTGCGAGCCAGTGTGGAGCTGCAGTGATAAAGAATTAACATAAGACAGTTTTTTTTTTTTTTTAGCATTTAGAAAACCAAAAAGGCAGGCATATGGGAAATTATTTGCTAAAAAAACTAACTTGATAGTTGGGATTCATGGTAGACAATGTCGATACACCACTATAACCAAGTGTTCCATTAGATCTGAGTTTGTAATAAAGATGTCTGATCTGATTGCATAAAGAGCTCCTGCACAATGAACCCAAGAAGTCACGTCCCTGCAACAGACACAGAGGAAACTGAGATTCAAATGAGATGAATTTAGCTTCGATGAAAGAAAAGGTTGGGCACAAGAAGAAGAAGTCTAACCTGTATGGAACGATAAAGGCAGAACAAAAGCCCACAAAGTGGTAACAAGAAAAGCAACTTGACGATGAATTCATCATTTGGGGTTTTTCCACCTCCAGTTCCAGGAAGAGTCTCCTCTAGCCTTACCCTAATGCTCTGCAGTTTTCCAGGTGAAACTTAACTTAGACACTCACTCAAAAGAACTTCAACTTTCCAGCAACAATGAAAAAAAAAAAAATTAAATCCACAAGCAAGAAGACCTACATGCCACGCATCAACAGGTTTCACGAGCCACGCTGTCCACCAATCCCAAGGCTTAAGAGGCCCCAGAGTGTAGTGAATAATGTGAAGTTTGCTGTCATCGACCATCCACTGCATAAAACATTGAAAATCTTAAGATTCTAAATTGTAAATAAGATGAAGATATTTTAAACTAATCCTAAACCCGCCACATACATTCCAAAAATTTAATAGATGGGACCTGAAATTGCAACTACCTTGTTAGCAAGCATATAAAGACCAACATCTGCATTGTATAACGTAGAAAGCCTCTCCATTTTAGGAACTGGTCTTGTTTTAATGGCTTCAGGAGATATACTAGGATCAAAAACACGAGCATTCGGAAAATCTGGATAATACGAGTTCAAGAAGCCTTGATCTCCCCCGGTATAAGACGACAAGGTCTTCACTTGTTTCATCATATCATTGAATAAAGCTTCAGAAGGTTCAACGACCATGACCCCAGAGTTCAGCCTCTCAGAGTGCTTCAAGTTAGCACAAAACTTGGAGCACTTGAATAGATCCTCAATGTTCTTTACCACAATAGTATCAGCATCGAGATACACAACTGAAACAAATAAAAACACGACATACAGTATAAACATAAAGTAAACATGGGGCAAAAGCTCTAGGATTGTCATAACACACAAATTACTTACCTTTCTTGTAATCAGTCATATTAAATATTTTGAGCTTTGTATAGACACCCCAAAACCTCTTGGGATGAACTTGGTTTGGATTTGCTAGTAAAGTAATCTTCTCTACTTTCCACCCATCAGCCTGCATAATCAAACTCAAATCAATATAAACAAAGGAACTGGATAATACTCAAACTAAAATCACTCAGTGTTCTCATTTGATCAAACGAAAGCGAAAGCCTTTTTCTTTAAGCTTCCAGGAATAGAAAGGTTGTAGAAATGAGAATCACCAAACCTTAAGTAGCTTCTTAGAGTAGTCGGAAACACCATCAGAGACCAAAACGACCATATCCTTGTTAGATCCAGTGTCTCGAATCGATTTCCCCAAGACCCTAACACCCAGTAAGAACTCATCTCCGTACAAAAGTGTGACGTAAGCTTCCTTAGTTGATTCGGATCCGAACGAGCCCTTGAATTGGATTGAAAGAAGCGCGACTGAGAAGAGGACGCTGCTAACCCAGAAACTCGGGTTGAGTTTCACCATGGATTCGGATCTATTTACTTAACGTGCCACCGATGTTCCCGAGAAAAAGCTCAGGTTTTTATAAACGTTGAAATCTATTTGAAATTTCTTTCTTGCTTTCGCTGTTCTGTTCCTGTTTTTTTAACTTCTTTCTCCCGTCGTCTAGAAACCGTGAAGCTTTGTTAGCCTACGACTCAGCCTACGATAATATAGACAGTCACCACTCGTATACGGACACGTATTAACTGTAATTTTCCGACATGGCCCTGTTTCAAAGGACCTTATCTCAGGTCTGGATTTACAAAGTGTGTTTGGCACGGCGATAATATTACAGGCAGTAAGAATAACAGTCTAGATCAGGACAAGGAAGTTTTCAGTTATAAAAAAATGAATCTCAAGTCTCAAACTTGGCAGACTAAACTATTCTCAACTGCCTCATCTAGTGAACAAAAGAACAAAAATTGCAATCCGCAAGACATTTACTCCTGACTGCAAGAAAACTCTATCATCAAAGAATGTAAACCATCTTCATTACTTTTTAGGTTGGTGCGCTAAGAAGTACAGTTTCCGACGAATCTCCGGCATCAATGAAGCTTCTTGACAATGGCTGCAACAGGAGAAAATCAAACCACACAAGAGATATGAGTAGGAAGAAGATTGCTTTTCCAGAACTTTTATCACAACTTCTAACCATTTCTAATTAAGGCAATGTAACTCTGTGATCTATACAAATGGTTTAAGGTTTTCAATTTAATTTCAGGTTAAATTTTTTGTTTTTGATCGATAATGATGGTTGTCAATACTTGCCTCGTTGTAATTGGTTCCAGAGAGAAAGAAAGGTTCCTTCTCCCGAATCCCGCCATTCTCATGAACAAGTCTTTCTAGATCCTGCAAACCAAACGAGGAAACCAAAACGATAAGAATATTTTCTTATGCAGAGGTTGTCTGAAACATCCTTCACTCTAATATTCATGGTTCCAACATCGTGAAGATTTTACCTTTTGGGTCAATATCTCAAATTCGAGTAGCTCCTCAGTGATTTTCTCAAGGACACGGCGATTTTTGAGGAGCATTCCCTTTGCCTTTTCGTACGCTAGGTCATAAATCTGTAGAGGAATAAGACGACATTACAGAAGTTTATATTTAGCCTTGGACAGTGCTTTAACCAACTGAAAAGCGAAGGTAGAATACAACTGTTACAGGCTAGAGGCATGGTATTATGAACGTATTGGAAACTAGAGAGCAAAACGAACCTTTTCGACTTTACCGGCCATCTCGTATTCGTGATGGTTTCCCATACTCAAAGCTGAAACCTGCTCAATTGAATCAGGTGTCAGATGAGACATCAGAAAGAACGGAAACTGAATGCAAAATCGAATCATCATAGTTACAACGTATCTAGCATTTTGGTTCAGACAACTAATCTTGGAATGTCGAATATAAGGAAGATGTTTACCGCGTTAGTGGCATAATAGACTGCAGGACTGTCATCGGGTCCCCAGCCATACTGAAGCACCATGCGTGTTGCAATCTGTCGTGCATGCCTCAAATTATAATCATATGGGAGGCGGAACATTAGACAACAGGTTACTGCAAAAGAGTAGAAAGAGTTTACCTCTTGCGCTTGTGTTATTTCTGCAGACGAAAGAAAATTTTCTTCTCCAGGAGGAAGAAGCATTTGGGATGCAATGTGAGATCCAAAGCAGAAAACGAGCTTCTTTTCAAGATAAGATCTTGATTCCGTGTTCCCACTTGCAGAGCCACCACTTGTGACCTTGGTGATTTTTGTGCACCCAATTCCTTCCCAGGAACTAGGCTCAAGCCACAGATTGTCTACAACATCGAAGTTTGGTATTAGAAGTGCGATCAGAGCACGACCAGCAGCCCAGACAGCATGTGGGAACTTTGTCTCCCTCGTCCAATCAACAGTAGGATTCAAAAGTTCTATTCCATTGCTTATCTGTCCATATGGTTCCATCAGATCAACCACATTCTCCAAATCTTCTTTGGTTAAGTTGAGTCCAAGATGATTAACAAGCATTTTGCCCATTTTATTGACAACTTTAGTTTTCCGCAACCAAGGGGGCACTATATGGCTAAACGTCTGTCAAAAAAGAAAAAGGAATCACCTGATGAAACCAAGCTCAGAAATTATAGAAAATGGTTTGACAAAAGGCTAAGACGATGACAGATTGTTTACCGCAAACCAGCTAACGTAACTCAGAAGTTCATCTGTGTCCAGAAATTTGCTCCTGAAGGCACTACTTTCGAGAGCCATTGGAACAAGTTTCAGTTCTATCGGTCGTAATAAAGTTGTCTTCTCCGAAACCTATAACCATGAACTGTTAACTAACCGAGATAGTGGAACCAGAGAATACAGGACTAGGAAGAGATATAGAAAAGAGCAAGAAAGAAGAAACATGACGTGATAGAACACTCACAAGCAAAATAGAAATAACTCATCAAAACTTTGAAGGTGCAGATTAATCAGTAGATAAAACGTATATAATCGCTAGCATATATAAACAACATTGCACAGCTTAAGATCACCTTACGCCAATCCACCAGATCAATGAGTTCTCTGTCCATAGTTTCTTCTGCAGCATTGTGTAAAATCCTCTCCCTTTCCATTTCAGTTGGACTTTGAAGATGAAATATTCTATCCATACGACCTGGCCTTCTTAACGCTTCATCAATCTGCTTATGATTTCTTGTAGTAGCCATCAAAACTACGCCATCCTGCTTCTCGAAACTGCATAAGTATAAATTATAAATTGGACTGACATCAGAAAAGTCAAGAGAACGGAGAAGCTACATGGGTTTCTAATGCACCAATTCTTATTGGAAGGCGACACTTTGAGAAGCCGATATGAATACTACAGATCTGGTCTTTTTTCAATCAACAAAGCTATTGGCTCTTACCCATCAAGTTCAACAAGAAGCTGATTAATGAAAGATTCATGATCTTGCTGTTTTGTATGTATGAACTTTCCACGTACACCAGCAAAGAGGTCAAAATCCTCCACAAATATGATAACAGGTGCCTAGTAATCACAGTAAACATCAGAAATAAGACGGCATGAAACTGATAATACATAAGACTCGGAACCTGATTATCATGAGAAAAAATTAATATCTATGAAAATAATGAATCAACAAAACAGCATGGGGCGAAGCAGCTAACCAAGTCTCTTGCAGTTTGAAAGAGTTCCCTGACATTCGCTGCACTTTGTCCAACCCATAGTCCAGCCTCCAATTCTTGAGCTTCAACATTAACAACAGGCACTCTTGCTTCGGCTGCTATAGCCAGCGCTAGTGACGTTTTTCCCGTTCCTCGCTCACCAACAATAAGAACTCCCTGCAGTGTAAATAAGCACTTCCTAAGAATTAATGCTGCTTAAAATTGGACACAGTCTTACACGGTAAGCACAACCATAAAGCAACATACCCGAGGTGCGCGGGCACCCATCTCCTGAAATGCCTTCGGATTTTGTAAAAATGCCACCACCTCGTTGATTTCTTCTCTCATAGACTCAATACTAGCAAAGTTTTTTAATGGGATTGGTGGATTTTTCACTCTCTTCATTCTATCGAATGCAGTTTTTATGGGGTCGATTCCAGCCCTTCTCTTTTGCTTGATTCTCCTTTTTCTATAAGTAAAATATGATTTCTGCAAAACAATAAAACGGATTTTCGTAATTAACCGTTAGTGTAAGGAACCCGAATGATCAACAAACATGATTGGTGTAATACTAGCTACGATAGCGTCGGGAAGAGAAGTGTGGGGAAAAAGGAAAGTTGCATACCACTCTCCAAAATTTCCGCACGTTTGGATCTCGACGGACGGGTCCATAGCCAAGAAATCGTGGAACTTTTCTTTTCAGAAAGCGGAAAACATGATACAAAACAAACCCGTACGCGAAACTTCGCATTAGAAACCAGAGGAACCACTGAAAATCTTCTGTATTGCGGGACTTGAAGTTCATTTCTGCCTCAGACTGCCATTTCAAGTACCATGTTGTGCCAACAGACTGCTCTATTTCTTCCGGCCAAGCCATTCCCAGACGCAGCCTTAACTGTGTCAAAATAAAGTCACAATTTTTTAAAGGAAAGACTAGACTTAAGGAAACAGGAAAGTAAAAATTTCCAGAGGGAGTAAAATAATACCTGGTAAGGAATGATAAATTCGAGAACTGGAAAAACGACCGCCATCATAATGTCATCGTTTATATTTGTTATTCTCTCTAATAAAATGTCCTTTCCATTTGATACAAGCGGAGTCTTCCTCAATGCGGTAAAGGCTCGAGAAACCACCCTTGTAACCAACAGAAACTGTTGCTGAAGACTTAGCTCTGACATGGGTATCCACATCAGATGAACAGAAGTTGGGATTCCACAAGCAAGCATTTTGAGGTATAGCGCATCAAACCCTCCAAATTTCTCAAATTGCATCTCATATTCCTACAACCAAAGAAAAGAGTTAGAAACCTAAAATCATAAATTTATCAAAAAAATTAGGACTTCATTCGTCTACCTTGATGTCAACGTAGTACTCCTTGTCATCTCCTTTTAGTGCAACATACATTACAGCATAATCATGCCTAATCCTAGCATTGTCAATCAGCTTCCTTGAAACTGCGTATGGAACAGCCATAGGGTCCATCTCCCACCTATCTTTGTCTTCATTATACCAAGTCTTTGAAACAACTCTATCTCGATCCAGGAGAACTTGTTCCTTCAGAGAGAGAAAAACAAATCGGTAACTAATTGGTGAATGAACAATACATGTTCAAATAAGCTCTGCAAAACACAGAGATGTAGATAAACTTTACAACAAGGTACAACTAAAACTGTCTCATGTTAAGCGTTACAGCTATCATCTCAGTTCCACGAAGATCAAACACTAAAAGATTCAATCAATGGTGTAAAAAAAAAAAAAAAGAAGGAAAAGAGTGCTTCTTGGTTGGCCAAGTAAACTGATTTACCTGATAGCTTGCTAATAAGATAACACACGAAATTGCGAATTCAATTAAAAAAACTATAAAATCTACCAAAACCAATGCAATTCTTGAGGCTTCCATCGCCAAAAGACACGAATCTATTGGTTAGCCATGCTAACTCACAATACTAGGATTGTTATTTATCTACCATGAAAAACATAAAGCATTGTCCGAATTTGTTTTCTAGTTAATATTCATATCACAAGCCAAACGTTACCTGTCTCTGCGCAATATATTGTTTACCAAAATCAACATCTTGTAAAAGTTTCTGTTTCAAATCTGCCTTTGCTTCTTCCTGCCACTTTTTCCAACCATGGCGTAGATGGAGCTGGATAGCTTTCGGAACAACCACCTCCTTCTCTCCAAACATCCACTTCACCTCAGCTTCAGGAAAGCCCTTGACAGCTTCACCTTCTGGAGTTTTTACAACAAAAAGCTTTTCTTCACCAAACTTTTTCATACGTCCTCTGATACGATCCTGAAGATCTTTCTGCAGCTTTTTCGATTCCTCAAGGCGTTTTTTGATGCGTAGAGAAAAATCCAGCGAATCACGATGGAACAAAGGATCAACCTCCTCTAGTTCCAAAACATTAGGCAGTATCATTTGTTCCAAGTGCTTTCTTTGAGCGTTCAATAATTCCTGCTTAATCTCAGATCTTGGGAGTTTCGTAACGGAGCTTTCAGGAACACTACAACCAGAAAATCAATAGATCGTGTAAGTGTAACCTGAAACATTTTTGTCAAGGGAGAAACAAAAAGCATATACATGACAAAGACATATAAAAAAGCCGACAAACGATGTACTTAAACTAGGCGTACGAGTATAAAAAAGATAAATTGGTAAACTAGAAGTGCCTTTTACCATCACCATTAGAAGTTCATGCAATAAGATATCTATCATTAAAGGGTGACCAAATTCTCAGTTAAAGGTAAGGCAGAATAATATTATCTCCAGAAAAAATTCATGGCTAAACATATCACCTCTCAAAACTTTTTTGCTTCATTTCTCGGTCGAAGCTCTTAACCAACTCTACACACTCTCTTTCAATGAAAATAAGCTCCCTAACCCCAAAACTCAATGTTGTTGTCTCTTTCTTTAAAACGATATCATCAATCTCATCTATTCTCTCCCATATCCTGTTGTACTCGGTCTCCATCATATCCACAGTCTCTTCTAATTTCTCCACTTTCTCCTTATCACCTTTCGTCAACAGTTTTTCACTCTCTCTCTTCAATCTTAGGGCCTCATCTACAATACCATCTGCTCGTTTCATTAACACATCTCTCTCTTTCCTAAACCGCCTCATATCACTATACAATCCACTCATAATCTCTTTCTCCAGTTTCTCCTTCTCCACCTTTACTGCATCCAAAGCCGTTACCACTTCAGCAGCATCTCCATTTTCCTTTCTGACCTTCTCAACACTCCTGAGTAAAACCGAGACTGTCTCCAACAGTCTCCGAGTATAACCCGAGAAGTCATGATAAACTGACTTCAAAACCACCTCTTTTTCTCTCAAAGTCTCTTTCTTTTTCTTCCATATCACATCACTGAGAGAGGGCAAAGCTAAAGCTGGAGCTTGAAAAGACTGAATTGGTGAAAAACCGATTGCAATACAAAACAAGGCGTAAACTAAAGGCTTGGATACAAACTGTATTACGCTCTCTCTCGTCTTTGCGCTATACCCAGACGATGGCACAAGCTCACATGACCTCACTGATACCGAAACAACTTTACTCCCGCCTTCAGACTGGTTCGAGCTCGCGAAACTCCCATGTACGCCGGATAAACCAAAACAGCCTCTAATGGGAACGATTATCCTAGATTTCTTGGATACTCCAGACTCAAATTTCCGGGCTTTGACCCGATATCTGGGCTTTAAAGATACTAGACCTGGGCTGAGTGAAAGCGGAGACAGGTGAGTGAAAAAGGGCGAAGAAGCCGAAATGAAATCCATCGCACCAAAACCGCCGAAGTGAATTTTAACGACAGGATGAAGACCATATCACGAACTCCATTGCAGGAGATTAATCTGGATTTGATTGATAAACTCCTCCACCAGGTAGTCGCCGGATTTTGAACTGCAACTGACGACGAGAGTGAAGTGAGAAGGACGAAAATCGAGAGGTTTATCAGAAGAAGTAGATAGAGAGAAGAGAACGGTTCAGGTTTTCAATATAACACAATATTTAACCGGATCATCTAAACCGGATAACAATAACCTATTTTCTACCGTACCGACATATAATAAACATTCTGGTTTGAGTAAGACCGATCATCTACTTCTAACGTTTATATATGCATGACTCTTTAATTCCGGGAAAATACAACAAAATCAAAATCAAAAATTCAAACCATTCTACTCCTAAGCAACTACTTCCCCGACTCACTCCATGTTTCATACAATGTTTTGAGTTATTTTGCTCACTGTATGAAACGGGGGAATGCACACAAGCTGCTCGACACAAGTCCCCAATGGATATATCATATATATCGAGGAAAGAGTTGTTCGGAAAAACGGCACGTTTTGTGTGGTTACAGCGAAAGGACGCTACGTACGATTCACTGCTCGTTCGTATCTATTGTCACGTGGATATCACGTGATAAAGGAAGGAAGCTTCAACATTTTGCTTGTTATAAATTTTCCCTCGCAAAGATAATTTCCGTAACAAGTTTTATTTCTATCTGAAGCAAAAACCCTAAAATCGCAAGAAACCTTGAGAGAGAATCGTTGCTGGTGATTCTCTTCTCCAACATGGATCCTTCCTTCTTCAAACAAGCTGACGAGGATGCGAAACTCCACAAGCTTGCTCAAGATCACTTCGCTCAAGGAAACCACATCAAGGCCTTGGAGGTAATCGAAGATGCAATTGCAATGCGTGGGAAAGATAACCTTCCAGGGATGATTCCTTTCCTTCAAGGTTCTATCTTGTTCGATCTAGCGAATAAAGCTGAGAACAGTGACATAAAGTTCGCATTTTGTTTGAGTTGTGTGGAAGCCTTTGCGGATGATTGTGAGATACACGCCTACTCTGCCACTGCATTGTTCGATATGGCCAGACAGCTTGACTCAGCACTGTATTACAGGAAAGCCGTGAAAAGTGCTACGGAGACTTTATCTTTTCTGACTCCTTATGATCAATTGAGCGCGGTCGAGATAGGAACAAAAATTGCGCTTGAGAATATCATCAAAGCGTCAGAGTCAAAGCTTCTCATTGGTTGTACTGGAATAAAGTCTGAGCCAACACTTGGGGAGTCAAAAGAACTTCTAGGCAAGATTAGGACTGACGCGAACAACGCTGCAGGTAAAAGATTGAGGTCATATTGGGCGAGTATGAACGTTGAGGGTAAAAGGAACTTTGCGAAAGTAAGCATTGCGAAGCTTAGAAGTTACGTCGAGAGATTATATGGCAAAGAGGGAAAAGATGCTTTGGAGGAAGTTCTGGATTCTGCAAGGATAAACAAAAAGTGGAAATTCTGGATGTGTCGAACTTGTTCGCAGAAGTTCTTTTATGTCAAAAAGTTTAAGAACCATCTTGAACAAGAACATGGCGCAAAATTTAAACCTTCTAAGACAAAGCATATGCCTCAGAAGGTAGATGAAGTATGGGCTCGTATGATATCAGTTGCAGGTTGGGAACCAGTCGATGCAGTAGCTGCCGCTGAATTGATCAAGACTCGGCTCGAATTTGTGAAAGAGTTTGTTAAAAATGGATGGTCTAAGGACTGGCCTTTAGCTGCAGATGAAGAGCGCAGTAAGTTACTCAAGGAAATCCAGTTGCTTCTTGTGTCACTTTGGGAGCGTAAGGTTCTTTCTTGTAGCATTCGAGACTGGATGATGCATTTTACGATTAAGCATCTTGCACAATTTGAAGTTACCGAGCATACTCTTACAACCGAGTGTCGCCTAGTGGAAACACCTCAGAGTATCTGCTTTTTGGACAGTCATGAACTCGAAAAAATTCTAGACGTTCTCAAACGCATCAAGTGTGAAAGGGATGATGGTACAGATCTGGTTTGCAGAGCAGTGGACAGCTTATGGGATCGTACTAGGGTTAAAGAAAAGATCGAGTTTGACGGTCAGTTTTCTTTTATGCTTCTGGATAAAAGACTGTTGAGAGGCGGGATTGCTTCATTCGATGATGAAGGGACAATAGAGGTTTGTGATTATGATTACTACGCCAAGACACATCCTCAGGGCGATGATATAGTAACCTGGTTACTTGACTATCCTTTGATAGATGGGAGCTTTGAGTTTCCCAGGTCTGTCAGGGCACACAATCTTGATATATGGGTGGCTGTTCTGGGAGCCATTCACTTCACGTGTAGGGCTTTGGGAACCAAATATGCAAAGAAGTTGGAGATCCTGAGTTATGATAGAGCTCTTATTGACGCCAAGAACTTGTGTATGAGCGAAGATGAAAGGAGAAGGAATGCTCCGAAAGATAAATGGAACGTGTATGCATCCCTTCTAGGTGACAAATGTGAAGAGCGTTTAACTATAGACGGTGAAGATTCTCCCAACGCAATACTATTCTTGTGTGCAGTAGGGGATATTCTCAGTGGAGAATCGCATCCGACATTTGATTTCGACTATCTAGAAGATCGCCTGAATCTTATACATGGGCATAAAGATGTCAGTGATGATGTAGTGTTAAACTCCATAGACCGTCTGAAATCTGTGGTCACCAACAAGGTTCATTCCTGATCCAAATTCTAATTAACAATAGAATAACATTCGTAAATTGTTACCGTAAAATTATCTATTGACTTGCAGGTTCCACTAGTCGATTCAAATATTTTACTGATTGAAAATTCAAGGATTAGTTTGCTAAACGAGCTCACCAGGCTTTCTGTTTTTGACTACCGGTCTTATATCCTTAGCCTGCTCAAACGGTTTATGCGGGTTGGTTTGAACCTCTGGTTTTATACATAGAGCTTTCATCTTCGCTTTGATTTTTTCTTTGATATGTACCTTATATTGTGGTTTATGTCTCTTCTTCTAGGAAGAGTTAAAAGGAATTGTAAATATGGATGCCCAATCCAAGGCAGAAGCAGATATTTTATCCGGGGAAAATCGAGAAAAGGAGAATAAATCAGGGTCAAAGAAGAAGAAACCTAGAATCATCAAGGTTGTTGAAGATTTAAATTCTGTATTTGCTTCTCTGACTTTTCGGTTACTTGGTTTTAAGAATAAAATGGTCTTCATGGCGTTGCAGATAACTTCAACGAGCATGTCTACTGTTCTTGAGCAGAATGTCGAACAGTAAGTACCTCTTCTCTAGATAAAAAAATTGGTTTCGCAAGTTGATAAATTGTTTGAAGCTTTATTCCGAGGACAACATGTTTCTTACAACGTATCTAGTGAATCTTCTGTCAATCATGAACCGGGAGTTACTTCTCCATCACTAAAATCCGCGGAAGAAGACCCTAAGGAACCAGAAGATACTCTTTCAAGTGAACGGGGTCGATTGGATATTCCACCCAACACTGACAGTCAAGAGGAAGCTGCAAAAGGTGACCCTGGTTGTTAAAAAGCTTCTCAATTGACGAATATTCTAAACTACTTTGTTTTAAGATGTATAATTTTTATTTCTTTAACTTGCCATCTTCAAGATATGCAAAATATGCTTGGGGAAGATTTACAGTCGAAAGATTTGGAGTCGCCACATTGTGCAGCTGCAACCAGATGCAATTTAGCTCTTGACATGACTCTGAAGGTAAAATAGGCACTAAGAAACTTTACATTCAATACCTAAACTCTCTTCCTATTCAGCTAATTTTTTCCTCTTTACTTCCTTATTCTTCTGTATATTGTGCTGCTACTGCAGGCCCTTTGTAACATTAAGGTTCTTAAAGAGTATTTGATGCACAATCGGCATCAATATTCTGACAACCTGGAAGAACAAGTTCCTTATGCACTACGAAATTTCTTGAACGCTTTTGTTTCGAATGAGATAAAAGAAGAGGGACTCTACACTTACCTCCTGGGAAACGTACTTGCTTCCCTAGAGGAAGTTCATTCAACGGTTTGTGCAGATAACTATAAGCTGATAAGTTTCTTGACTGTTGTGTTAAATGTTATTCTGATTTTTACTCATTTCAGTCAAGTGATGCTGCTGAGCTACTCGTATCCATCCTTGAGTTCTGGCCTTGCTGGAAAACTCCAGATATAGAAAGCTTCGTAACTCGTCTTTTTACACTGGAAGAATATGAAAGAATGAGTTGTAGCAATTGCAGAAAGAATCCAAATTATCCAGAGCAAGGTTCTTATGGCGTTGTTATGGCTGCAGAATCAATCAGAGACCTGAAGGTATTTTTCATTTATTTCCCGCTTTGTCTTTCCTTCAGAAACTTGTAGTACCCCTTAAGAAATTGTTCTGTGGTTATATATATGTACAGCGTGCTTTTGGGAATATGAAGCTTGAGGACATCCTTAGGGTGATCCGCATGGAATATAAAATGTTATGTGACATTAAAACAGGAGGCTGTGGAAAGGCAAACTTTGTTCATCACATTATAAGTAGATGCCCGCCTATCTTCACAATCGGTAAGTTGTGACCATGACTGTGATCTTATTAACTCATTTCAATTATATGCTATGATAAAACAATGTTGGTCTTTTGTGGGTATGCAACATTAGTTTTGATATGGGAGAAGAACGAAACTGAAAAAGAAGTATACGAAACAACAAAGGCTTTGGACTGGGAGATAGATATCAGTAGGCTATACGAAGGCTTGGAACCAAACACAAAGTACCGGCTTGTGTCAATGGTAAAATCGGAAAACAAGGTCACATATCATTGTCCTATTGTTTTTCTGTATTTCTCTGTTACAGCCTCAGAATATGGAATGCAGGTTGGTTGTGGTGAAGAAGAAGAGTACATCTGCCTAGCTTATAAAAAGAACCGGTGGGTCAGTTTCAGACATGAAGCTTTAGCAAAAAAGGTAAGACGAAACATTTAGTTTGTCTTTATCGAGTTGAAATGTGAACTTAGACAGTGTTGACATGTGTGGTGATGCCACAGGCTGTTGGTAGCTGGAAGAATGTGGTCAGATTCTGTGAAGAAAGAAAGGTTCGGCCAGAGATTCTGTTCTACGAAGCTGTTCAATGACCTAACAAGTGACAAAGTTAGTTTGATTTGATACTTATCAATTTCAATGATCATCAAGAGTGAAGACTTATAAACTAGTTTGGTTTATCATTACAATAAAAAATAGTGCTCGTACAAATATAGAATATGAACAACTAGAAACTCATTCATACAATTACCCCATCTACCAATTTACTACAAATACTTCAGAAAAGTAAACGTGGAAATTGAGATTCTACAAAATCAAAGCGTTTTGTAGCAAAATTTTTAACTCTTTTTCATGTGAAACTTTCCATGAACAAACAAACAATGGAAATTCGGTAAATATTGGAACGTCTCAAACCGAATCTCGGATCAATTTGTTTATAACTAAAGCTAGATTCGTCTCAGATCAATTTGTTTTACCAACTGCAACATAGAGGACAGAAGAGATCAAGTACAAACACATCATTCATTTTCCTCGTATCTGGCAGTTGATTACAACCCCAAACGCAGCATTTTAGGTCTTTCCAAACAAGATTTAACATCATCAAATACAACCACAGCGATTGAACCCTAAACTAGTATACTGTATCAGTATTACATATCAGACACAACACTTGGCAAAGATTCACACTGAACGAATCCCTCCGACTCAACAAGAGACTTCATCTTCCACCAAAACTTCTTCCCCACAGAGAGGCTTTTATTCTTTCAACACAGCTCATCTCCTTCCCAGTTATCCTTTTCCTTTGGCCCCGTGGGACCTTCTTCTCCATAAAGAGCAATAGGAAACAAATCTACAATGTTCTCGATAGAGAACCTAACAACCAAAGGAAGAAGATTTATGATTTTATTGATCTCAGAGCCTGAATCATAGGCTATGACTGGACCCCATTCTCTCATATACTGTAACCAGCACGGCTCAGCCACAGCTCCTTTGCCTAAATACTCAGCTGCAACTATCACATACCTTTGGCTAGAATCCAAAATGTACTCACTTTTCGCAACATCGTTTCTCACACCAATCCCGAGCTTGGACGAGCCTTGGAGAAACATTCCCGGGTGAGGGAAACTAGCATGCCCGTGTTTAGATGAGTACACAGCCGGTTTGTTACCCTTAACAAACTCAATATCGGATGCATCAACCCAACCGCCGCCACTATGCTGAGAGAAGAACATTTGCCAAAGCTCACCAGAGAAATTGCATATGCGGAAAGTGAAATGCTCCCAATCACCTACGTGTTCTCCTATTCGGGTCATTGGTAAAGTGAAGAGCCCGATTTTGAGCGTGGCAGGACCATTAAAGGGGCAGAAAATCCACATCACTATGTCGGTGAAGGTTCCACCAAGTGCTGGTTTTACATGAACGTAAAGCTCGGAGCTTTCGAGGTTTCCTTTCTTGAGATTATTCTTTGCTTCTTCGTCTTCGGGAAGATCTATCCAGAATTCCATATCATTGCACCCACCAGCAGGCAAGTTCGAGCCTGTGGAGTTAATGGGTTCTCCTTGCGATTTCCCTGAGCGATATAACAAAGCTCCGTTTTTAAAAAACCATTGTACGGAGGAAGGCATGTAAGTCTCTTCCGGGTGGAAGTACACTGTTGGTCCGTAGTGTTCAATAACCGCGTGGACCTGGTCGAGATTTGGCATCGCGTGTAAGGTCGGATCAAGATTCTTTAAGCATGCAATATCACGGACGGTCCTATCAGAAGACAGATCATAAGTGCAGCAAAAGAATGACCCAACAGCTACACCTTGTGACAACATCCCTCTCTCGCAAGGTTGGATGCCCCATACAGTAAAAGGAGAACCAGAGCGGTTCGACTTCTTTGAAGAACCTACCTCAAGTATCATCTTAGAGGTTTCACAACTCTCTGTAAGATCCTCTCTAACACATCTAATCTCCTCTGTTTCAGGTTCCCCTGGTTCATCTGTTACAATAACTCCCACTGCTCTGTAACCAACCGGAGGATTAGGTAACCAGAAGTAACCACCGCCATTTTTCTCTGACTCCGCACTCCAAACTAAAGAATAACTCACAGGCTTTTTCAGGGGGGGTAGATCATTAGCACTGGCCTGTTTACTAGCCCGAGCTGCAAGTACATAACCTCTCAAGAGCTGATCGGTTGGCTGGCAATAGTGACCAAGGCAGTGGAAACCTTCTGGAACCTCATCGGCTCTGTAAAATGCTGCTCCTTTTGATTTTCCGTGCGATGAATCAGAGCTCCAAACTTCATGGAACTTGGTGATTTTCACCACTTCTATTTCTCCTAGGTTTATTCTTCCCGTGGCAAAACCTTGACCTGCAAAGATATTTACAACAACAGAAAATAAGTACATCACTTTCGGCACCAAAAGAACTAACAACACTTATAGATTGAAAGCTAGGATCGTTTGACTAGTAGCACTTAGCTTTGTATTTTAATGAACTACATTCAAACAATCTCACAGCATTCTTTAACATCATGCCAAAAAGATACTTATTCATTGACTTCACATTTATAGCCAATAGTGAAATTTGTTTCCATCAAACATCACTCAATCTATCTCTTACAAGCGATGATTGAGACACAACTATTTAAAAAAAAAACAAAAAACCTGGATAAATTATTAAATAAAATAGTACCATATCCCATCTACAGTAGCAAAACATTAAACCATAGTAGAGCCCTTTTCAATGATTGGACAACAATAACAAAACCAACCATGCTTAATTATAGCAAAACTAAGTTCTCATGTGAGAGTTAGACTTGAAAGTTGAAACCAACTTTTGTATCCAGTTTTAAAGACAAATCTTGAATCAGAGTCAAACAAAGAAGAAAGAAAAAGACATCGGGAACCCATGCAGAATATTCGAAAGCATCTTCCTTTACATTAAATAAAGCCACAAAACTAAATTAAAGAAGAATCGATGACTAATTAATCTTATCTTGTGTTAGCATGAAAGATCAATATTGACATTCAGACTAATCAAACTCAAAATAACAATCTTTTGGTTATCTGTTTCGAATCTTTTGATTCTTTCTCCCTATATTATCCAGAACTTCATATTGGTTTACATGCTAGGATCCTTGACACATTTATTCCAATTAGACAAAGAAAAACTCCCAAAATGAGAATAAAATTACTAGGAGGCGAAAATAAAAGAGTTCAATAAAAGAAAGTTTGCAACTTTCAGTATCATAGTTACAGAGATAAATTGCAATTTCCAGTAAAAGAAACTTTTTTGTACCTTGTGGCCAGCAAGGAAGAGGAGACGGAAGCGAGAAGGGTTTTGGCTCGGACGATTCCAAGTCAAACTCGGAGATTCCTCGGCTCCAGTAACAACAGTCGCACCCTAACCCAAACATGTTGTGTAAATTCAAGATTTCTCTCCTGATTCTTCTGGAAAATTAAGAGAAACCCACCAAAACCCCCCACGAGTTGATTTCGAAGTCCAAATTCTCCAATTTGAGAAATGAAAGGATGAATTGTTTATCCAGGAGCTGGTAAAAACCACCGTTCCTAGCGTCTCTCTCTCTCTTCTCTGAGCCCTCTCTCTAATTCTCGATTAGAGAAAAATTAAGAGAGAGAGAAGCAACAAAGCAGAGAGGTTCTCCTTCCCAGAGTTATGACTTGCTCGACATTCACGGCAAAGAGAGAGAGAGAGAGAGAGAGAGAGAGAGAGAGAGAGAGAGTGGTGTTGAAGTTGTACTTGCGTAAGAAAGAGAAGAAGGTTGATGATGAAAGTTTATGGTGTGTGTTTGGTGCGTTTTTCTAAAAGCTCTTTTTTCTTTTTTCCCCTTTCTTTAAAAACGTTTCTCAATAACCCCATTATTACACAAATATTCAGATACGTCCCTCTAAAACTTTGTTGAGAGGGAAAATCAGAATTTATTCATACGTTTTACACCCCATACCTTTCAAATTTTCAGATTTTAACCCATCAAACGTTTACACCACCAAATGTAAAAGGAAGTTTTATTCATACGTTTCACCTCTTACCTTTCAAATTTCCACAATTTAACCCATTAATCAAACCAAACGTTTTACACCGCCAAAAGAAAATAAAATTATACACACTTTTTCTTTCTTTCTCAAGTCGCAGAATGACTAAACGTTTCGTCTACAGCACTAAGATTTACTACTTTATTGTTGTTATATCTCTTCTTCATGCTGTCTCCTTCTCCACCGCTTCCACCACCGCAAGTAATCGATATCTCACATCCAAATACGTTACCAAAACACGAAAACAACCCCTTCTTACTTTCTCCCTTTCTCCTCCGTTGCTTTTCCTTTCTTCTCCTCCTCCTCCGCCTCCTTCCCTCTCCTCCTTTCCCGCTAGAATCATCGCTTGATCCAGCAGCTTCAACCGCAACCGCTCCACCCGCACCTTTACCTTTCTTTTCCGCTCTCCACCTTTCAACTCTATGCTCAATCCCTTCCGTCTTCCCTTCAAGAATCGAGCTCGCGTCCTCTTTCGCAGCAACCGCTTTAACTGCCGTTTTCTGTCTATTGTAAAGCCCCTGCGCAATCGCAGCCGCAACCACAGACGCCGATGGTCCAATATCAGAGCTACAAAGCGAACCATTCACCATACTATCCGCACCAACAACAACACCACCACCACCACCTCCTCCGCCGGAGAATCTTGTTCCGCCGGTAACAACCCCTGTCTTCACTCCGTAATCATTCGACGACGTCGTCAAATCCGTCTGGTCGCTATTCGTACGACGATGCATCATCCTTGATCCATCCTGATCTCTCTTACTATTACTCCTTCCTCCTCTTCGACTTCCATCGAAAACCTCAATAGATAACGGCATACTCCGTTGACCACCGTCAAGAAGCGCGACGCCTAACCGTAAAAACCCTTGAAGCCTCCCTGAAGGGCGACGTATCTGAAGCGTCACGAGCCTCATGTTGTTATTCCCGCCACCACCATCGTCGCCATCACCGAAACCAGACCAAGGAGCAAAGAGGTCGCTTAGAAGAACATTCACAGTGCCGACAAGTGCGTCTTTGGCCCAAGCCGCTGCGTAAATCTCAATCACAATCGCTGATGCATCAACGTCGAGGATCTTGTCGTTGACACGAAACACGAACTTCTCGTTCCAAATGGGATTAGCTCGGTTGGCTTGATCGACACGCGTCGTGAGTTTTCTCATGGGGTCGGTGTTGATCCACGCGACGGAATACGTTTTCATGTTTCTAGAAATCGGGGCTAGGTCTTGTGCTGAGATTAAGTTGATTTCAAGAACAGGACATGCGAATTTGAGCCGAACCATTTTTTCTAAAATCTAAATGGATTCGTTTAATCTTTCGCGAGAAGCGTGGGATTCAAGAAAGTTAAATGATTTAACTTTCTTCTTTCACTCGTCTCTCGTGAATGATTATACGATCAGTTGAGAAGAGATTGAGAAGGAGAATAAAAGGAAGGAAAGAAGAAGCGTGAGATGAGGAAGAAGCTGGTGGTTTTTAGACATGATAAGAACTGGACCGTTGGTTTTTTTTTACGTACTGTCTTCAACGGAAAATTTGTTATAAAAGTTGGAGACTTTAAGGTGACAGACATTCATTCTTTTGACTCTTTGAGATTGCCTTTAAGAGTTTTGACTTGTTTTGTTGTAATACAAAAAACAAAAGATCTAGTCAAAAGACAATGAGTTTCTGTTATAACGATCTAACGATATATTCACGAAAGAATAGGGAATTTCAGTTATCTTCTAGCCCTTTATATTTTGATATTTTTCTTATTTCAGATCTTTTTTAGTGAAGAAATTCTAGATTTTCTTTTTCTTTTAATACATATCCTTGCTTAGCTCTTTTATTAGCTTTGGGTTTGATTTGGGCTTGAATATTGGGATTGACTCTGAAGTTACGAATTTTAATAACAGAAAAATGCGAGGATTAAATAAAAAAATTCCCCCGATAATTATATTTATGAAAAGAATGGTCACTTTGATGAAGACCATTGTTTATTGGCCAGCCGGTAGTCTTTATACGGCGGATAAGATAAACCATATTGGGCTATTGGCCAACCTTTTAATATACAGCTATATATGAACTATATAGATGTAAATAGATTCTACATAACGCCTTTAACTTGCGTACAGAGCGTCTTTGTATGTGCAATAAAAAACAAAGTTCAGAGTGTTTAATACGAAATACACTGTATTGTGTATTTTAGTATCATTGGTTTACATAATTGATTAAAAAATATAAAAATGTCCCTAGTAAACGTGGTTGACCCATTGTTAGGTCAATTTAGTTGAGCGGAAAGTATTTTTTGTTACTGCTATTTAAAACTTTATGGAAATATGTTGCTTGCAAGTGCAAACTGTGCAAGTTACTTTGTTCAGACCGATAAGAAGTAAATTAGATAAGAATTAGGCTAGAAAAGAAAACATTACCCTATCTACAAACTATTGAGATTTTCATGTGTAGCCAAATTTCATTTAAAACTTTTTCTTGAATCGGCTTATTTCACAAACTGGCAGTTATAATACGGTTTGTGATCATACTAACAAGAAGATTTTTTTTACAAAGTTAGCCTTTCTTTTGTTAAAAAAAAATCGTTGAGTGTTTTCAATTATCACGTGCGCTTGACCTCACAAGTCACACAACCAAGTCATAAAACACATACGTTGGTTCTCTTTTCTCTATTCTTTTTAATGTAGACATTACACATTAGGCGCCTAGTAGACATACGTAGACAATATCTAAACTACCACAACTCCCATCTCCAATCACCATTATATACTCGATGAATTTATAATCTTTCCCTCTGGATATTTGTCTCAAATATGGTTATCCACTTGATCTCTCCCATCGCACGAAGCCTAACCCTAATCTTTCTCTCTCTTCCCTCTCTCATCAACACATCCCAATTGGATTACGACATTCTAGTGTTCAGTCAATGTGATTCATCAGACACAAACATCCTCCAAAAAACCACCACCACAATGTATCCAAATTACTCGAACCATAATCTCTTTCTTCGTGCGCAAGCCCTTGATTCTTTCTTACGCATACTCGAAACAGAATCCTCACGAGTGAAGTTCTTTAAGACTTTAGTTGGTAACGAAGAACACGCCGTCTCCGGATGGTTCCAATGTAGAGAAGATTATCCCAGTGAGACATGCCGTAGATGTGTTAGTGGTCTTCGTGATATTTCTTCGAGATCGTGTGGAAATGCCACGTCAGCTCGTGTTCATCTCCGAGGATGTCACATGGTGTACGAAATCGAACTTGTTGATACCCCCACTGCTCGTAAGTATGCATGCATTGCATCATATATAGCATTATCTATTTTTAAATTAAAATACATTTTATTGCTTTCCGCGGCCGGCATGACTTGTACAGTGGAGACTGAAGGGCTAATGAAATTTCAAATTTGAATTTGCTAAAAAATGGACCAATATAGGCGTAAATAGAAATAGGCTATATAGACCAAATTCATATCGGGTATTTTACAATACGATTTACTAGCTCGTTTAATGTTCGGAGAAGCTGATAATCATCATAACTACAAGTTACTGGAAACTCCGGAACGCGGTCTCATCCACAAGATATGTGACGGAGCTACGGCGGAGACGTTCGCAGGATTCGAAGAGATGAGAACGGAGGCACTCACTGAAGCCGAAACAGGAGTCGTTGATGGGCACGGGTTCTACGAGGAAAGCTACAAGCTCCTGCACGTTGTGGCTCAATGCGACGGCCACGTTGAAGCCTGCGATTGCGGTGAGTGCGTCACTGCGGCCGCAGCTGCAGCGGCAGAAGAGTGTCGGTGGTCCATCGCCGGTCAAATTTACTTGGAAGGCTGCTACGTTGGGTATACATATAACCCGCATGAAATTCCCGGTGATTCATACCACGGTACGCACGTTATGAATACAAATGCATTACGCATAAATACATTACTAGCTACATTTTAAAAAGGGTCTTCATATTGGTAATTACATATTTGTATACATTAACCAAATACGAAAAATGTTTATTTTAAAATCTGTAGTTTTCTAGTCAAACAATTAACATACTTGGATTATTTACTTGCAAACAAAACCGAATCGAGTAAATAAAGATTACATTATATTTGATCAATAAACAATTATTATTTGCTTGCAATATTTGTTTTCAAATCAAACCGACTATTGGAACTAGATTAATAATCAACCCGAATAGTTGAACTACATAATGAAACAAAGATAAGTTGGTAATGTACTTTTTTGGCAGAGGAAGGGGGAAAGGCCAACTCGGGGAAGTCGTTGGCGATAGTTGTAGGAGTAGCAGCAGCTTTGGTCTTTGTTGCTATTTTTTTCATGTTCCTCAAGAGCTTGCGTAAAAAGGGAGATGGTACGTTTAATATATTAATTTTGTTATATGTTCAATTTATAGGAAAAAACTATTAGTATAAAGATACTAATTGTATACAGATTTACTTAAAAAACTATTAGCATTGTGCAACAATAATTTATATTACTTTTATTTAATATGTCAAAAAGAAAAGTTATAAATAATAAATGAGAGGAATTAGCTCGTTAACTAGTTAGAGATAGAGGAGTTGAGTAACTAAAAGTATTTTGTAAGAAATATTCAATTTTTTTATTGCAGATTGTTGAAGAGAAGGCCCAGATCGGAAAGATGTTGGGAAAACAATCTTGCTCCTTCTATTCGTTGAAGCAACCGAAGAAAATTTCGTTCTAAGTACCATTTGCTTCACAATGAATAATAGTATCAAATTCGGTTGGGAATATAACAACAGTGATAGGATATAGGTGTAAAGTGTCTGAACCTAATTATTTTCGTTAAATTATGTATAAGTCACTATATATATAATAATTACAGCATTTAAAGAGTATTATGTACTCTAAAAAACTTGTAAATATAAAAAACATGTGGAACAACATTTCTATGATGACATCCACTTGTTAGCCTATTGCAAACTCGGAAATTTGTAGACGTGATATAATCACGTAGTCCATTGAACTACTAAAATTAAAATTAACTAGAAAATGTCGTCCAATATTATCTTAACCGATTGCTATTATGTTCACAGTCTCGCTTAATCCAAATTTGAGTCTAATTACGAAAAATAAAAAGAAAATATTTAAATGTTTTTCTAACCACCAAAGATATTCTCTTTCGTTTTTGGGTTTAATCAGCCCATAACTTTATAATTGGTGTCTTTTGCCTCTTTAGTCAATGGGCCTCTATAGACATAATAAATACAGTAGATTTCTATCTCTCTCTCTTATTTTCCGTATTAGAAGATATACTCCGTAAAATTACGAAAAGTAAAAGAAAAAAAAAATCTAAACAAACAATGTACTCCGCAGTGAATCGAGTTCTCTGAGAAAGGATCTATTTAGGGCAGTTTCTAAAATTCTTACCAAGTTTATATAATTTAGTACCTTTTTATTTAATTCTTTTTTTAGAGCTCTCACAGAAAGTTCGATATTGTCTCTGCATGCAAAATTGAATCGCAGTCTTACCTTCCACAATTGTGATTAGTTCGGCTGAACTCGAGAAGCTTCCGCTTGGATTAGTGGCTCTCCCTTCAACCCACTGAGGTTATTATTATTATTAATTTTTTTTTTTGTAATTTCTCTTCGTTTATTCCGTTTTTGCTCAATTGTGATTTCTTATTCCGCGAATTTTGGATTGAATTTGTTTACGTCTCTCTGTTTCGTTTTCGAGATTCGGTGAGTTAACTGTTTTAAGCTTGAAACTCCACAAAATTTGGAAACTTTGTTCTCCTTGTTGATTTGACAATTCCGCATTCGCCGTTTTCTGATTCGATCTTGAGATTTTGCTTTGATTGCTGATAACGAAGAAATCACGTTTTGTTTAGTGTGTAATTTTTGTTTTGCAGTTTTGCGGTGGAAGTGATCTGGAGATGGAACCTCTTAAGGTCAGCGACGAGAGGGTAATGAAAGCGTGTGAGAAAACAAGGGAATTGAAAATTCCAGATGAAAAGACACTCCCTGTGCTTAGGAAGCTACTCAGAGAGAACGGTGAGAATTGGGATATTATTAAGCTGGATAACTATACTGCATTGTTCGATGCTATTTACTCTCTTGAAGAAGACATCGAAAGTTCATCTAATGGCAACAGAGGGAACAATGACCCTCCTCCTCGTAGTGATACTCTGAAGAAGCAAACTGAAGGTTTATCTAATAGAGGGAAGAGTGTTGTGTGCACTGACTCTCCTGCTACTTTGAAAAAAAAATATGAAACTCGTTCTGCAACCTCTGGCTCCTCTGCTGAGCAAGTCCAGCCACAGCCACAGACTAGCAATGGTGTTCGCAAGAGGAAATATAAAACCATCGTTTCTGATATTACCAAAGGTTCTGAGAGCGTTGAAATATCTCTGGTTGATGATGTTGGGACTGAGGCAGTCCCCAAGTTTACTTACATCCCTCACAACATTGTCTACCAAAATGCTTATCTGCATGTGTCTCTGGCTCGGATCTCCGACGACGATTGTTGCGCAAACTGCAAGGGGGACTGTCTTTCTGCCGAGTTTCCATGTGCTTGTGCTCGTGAAACCAGCGGAGAATATGCTTATACAAGAGAAGGGTTACTAAAGGAGGAGTTTCTTGACACTTGTATTAAGATGAAAAAGGCACCAGATACCTTCACTAAGTTTTACTGCCAAGACTGCCCTCTAGAGAAAGATCATGGAAAATGTGAAGGTCACTTGCTCAGGAAGTTCATTAAGGAATGCTGGAGAAAGTGTGGGTGTAATATGCTGTGTGGAAATCGAGTGGTACAAAGAGGGATAAGCTGCCAACTCCAGGTAACATTTCTGGGAGATACTTCTTTGGTTCCTATATGTCTTGATGTTTAGTTTCCTCATATGAATTTGAACAAGCAAACTGTATGTTCCAGGTTTATTTTACCCAAGAAGGGAAAGGATGGGGTATTAGAACACTGCAAGACTTGCCGAAAGGAACCTTTGTCTGTGAATACATTGGTGAAATATTGACCAACACGGAGTTGTACGAGCGGAATATAAGATCTAGTAGTGAACGGCATACATATCCCGTAACTCTGGATGCAGACTGGGGTTCTGAAAAGGATTTAAAAGATGAAGAAGCTCTCTGCCTGGATGCCACAATCTGTGGAAATGTCGCTAGGTTTGTCAATCACAGGTGCCAATAAACTCTCCTTTTGCTATGGTTTTTCCCGTGCTTCTCTATCTCTTGAGAGTTTACGTTCTTCTGAACTTTATTGTTGATGCAGATGTGAGGATGCAAACTTGATTGATATTCCGGTACAAATAGAGACTCCTGACAGACATTATTATCATGTGAGTATATGCTTTCACCACTCTAACCTGATCTTCCTAAGTCACTGATTGTGCAAGTAATTTTCTGCGAGCTTAAGGAAGTTCTGGGTTTGGTCATGTGCAGATTGCCTTTTTTACCATTCGAGACGTGAAGGCCATGGATGAATTGACATGGGTAAGCACCATAGTTAAGCTACCTAGCTAAGAAGTATTACCCAAATGTGGATATTCGCTAAAGCTAAAATTTAGTGCATGCTGTTGATTTTGCCATTCTATATATCTGCTGTGTTTTTAGATGACTCCATGAAAGGAGATGGACCAAGCACGTCTCCTACTGTTCCCGTAATGTTATTCACTCTTGAGTTGTTCAAATGACCCGTGTTTTTTAATCGCAGGATTACATGATAGACTTCAATGATGAAAGTCATCCCGTGAAGGCATTTAGATGTTGCTGCGGAAGCGAATTATGCAGAGACAAACAGCCAAAAGGTCAATTATCTTTACACATTGCCTTCGTTGTTCAAATCATTGTGGTAGACTACTTGCTTGCTTCCTTAGTTTGCTCACCCAATCTAAGTTCGTTGTTTTGTTTAGTAAGAGATCCGAACCAGAATACCATTTGGCAAAGTACATTGGCTCATAGACACCATGCCAAATAAAAAAAGGAGCTTCTGGTTAACTGAATTTTTCTTGGCTAATTATGCATTCTGTTGATATGTCAGGATCACGAGTCAAGTCGGGAGAAAGAAGAAAGGTCGTTCCTGCTAAAAAACAACCAGGTGAGAAATTGTCCAACATGTTATAGTCTTGAGACCAATAGCATCTTTGCTGTCCCTAAAGCTTTTGATCGATTATGATTTATTTGGAGTGAATGATTCCGTGGTTGAGTGTCTTTACTAAGTACTAACTACCGCAAAATCTTGTAATGCAGGTCCCAAAGCGGTGGCATTAAAGCGCAAATGAGACTGATCATTAGAGTAAAACATTAAGAAAACATAACCCATATACACTTTGATCCATCCTGAGCCTGCTTATTTCCATGAGAGAACTTTTCTCGTCGCAGATTTTTTTCTCTTACAATCCCAAATTATCTGAAGTGACCAGATTCTTCTGGTAAATTGACTAAGATTTTGTGGACCAAAAAGAGAGTTTTGTTGGCTGACCAAAGAAACTCATTGTTAATGTTGTTCTAGAGATTTCATTGCAAATATCAAATATAAACATTAGGCCTTCAAATAAAGATTTGTATTAGTGTCTTAAAAGAAAATTTGGTTATGGTTTCTTTTAAGGGTTCAAGAGTGTAAAGGCAGCTTGTGAACGAGAAGTTGTAACCAAAGTAGCCGCCCATTATTATTATTTTTTTTCCATGTTTGGTAAATTCATCTATAAAGTAATAAAGAGCTGAGAAATTAGTAACACATACCAAGATCTTGTAGTGAAATAAATCTTTACTGGTAAAATTTCAAGATATGTATTATTCTTTGATGGTTAATTTTGTTTTAGACAATGATGTATATATGTAATCTAACTTTAAAAACATGCCATCTGATGGTTATGGGCTGGTTATTAAGCTCTAAACCAGATTGGTATGAACCTGTCCTTGCTTACAAGTTTTTGTCTATTTTGACATTTTGGGGTCTTCTAAGTGTGTACATATCTGTGCTCTGATGTTTTCTGGTTACACTGAAAGTTGGGCTCTGCAGGCATCTAGTTTCTTAGTTTACCTTGATCCCAATCTGAGCTTCATTTGGTAATATATCTCAGGAAAGCTGGAGGCTTTGCTTCTAGAAGCAAAGGGAATGTGGAAAGAGGCTGAAAAAGCCTATTCAATCCTTTTGGAGGATAAACCACTCGATCAAGTTTCGACATCTTTTTTTCATGAAACTACCCACAAGCTGCTTCCAGATGTTAAAGTGTTGTAAGTAAAACTCGATGTCTAGATAATTCAGAAAACAAATGTGCATATGGCCAAGGCACAAGGTAAACCTTCCGTAGCGGTGAAACATACCATTGCTGATCACCTTTATTTGCTCTTCTGTCTATATGAGTTCTTTTTGACAAATAGTTCACTAAGCAACAGTTAACAATAGTTTTTCAATTTTTTGGGCTTCTATCTTTCCAGCCCAACCGAATTTATAATCTGTTACAGGTGCAAACAACCAGCTTTCTGCTACGAGGACCTCATATTATCCCAGCCTACTCTTCCATCGTACAACTTAGCATATGCTGATGTAAGTCTATCTTTTATTTCCTTTGCTAAAAATTAAGTCATATTGCTCCTTGTCTATACGTTTATGGCCATCGCCGAGTAGTCGTTTTAAGACACTGTATTGAGCATGCATCTTAGACTGGAGGTTAGTCACTCATATGTGTAAGTCACGAAGTAGCAGTAGAAGAACGAACTATTATATGGACCGTTAAAAGCATTATTCACACAGCAAATGCAGAACTAGGAATCCAAAACTTTGGAAGTTCTTGTTATTCGAACTATAAATTACAGCTTTGGTATGTATGATTCTGGTATTGTGTTGTTAATGCAAATTTTCGGAATCCCGAAATCAGGCTTCTCTACACAATAGGTGGCCTTGAAAACCTCATCGCAGCAAGAAAGTACTATGCCGCAACCATAGACTTGACAGGTGGTCGCAAGCACAAGAGCCCTCCTCGGAATATGCTTGGTAAAATCTCCTTGATGAGAAAATCCCGGTGTACGGTGTTCTCATTCCGTCAATTCAGTTCCCATTGAGTCGAGCAGAGGGTTTCTCGAACGTGGGACCTACGGCTTCGCTTAACCGTCTCGTACGGTTCTTGAACGCTGCAGATGCTAAACCGAGACAGAACGCTGCGTTTTGTATCAGAGAGGTTATTGCAGTAGACGAGAGGTACGGGTATGTGTTAACAGATATCGACGAGTTCGACGAAAGCATCCCTAATGGAGATTTTATAGAGCGATGTCGTGTGAACAAGATCGCTGCAAAATTTGTGAAGTTGGTTTGGTCGTATTGAGAGGTCTCGTTATTCTCAACGTTATATGCGACAATAAGCAAGGCACTTCGAGAGCTATGGATAAATAACGGGAAAGATGAAGATCGTCTGTTGGTTGAAGCTTTTCAAACTGGTGCGTTTGAGAAAGTTTTAGTGGTTTCGCAAGTGATGGAAAAGACTACTGTTGCGAAATTTAAACACCGAGAAGACAAATTGTGTCGATTCATCGATGCATTTGAAGAATGTGACGAAATCATTTTAATCAAACAAACATTACACAACATAATTCTTTTGTTTGTACCTGGTCTGTTTCTTTCTGAATACTACTGCTGTTTGAAATTTGTCTCAGCAATTAGGAAGAAACAGACCAAGTACAAAAAATACTTAGTTCTTTTCTTTTCAATAATTATGTTTTCTACAGCGGGCGTGCGACTCGGCTAGGTCGCATTTCTGTATATTTTGTAAAAAGAAAAGAACACAACAAACAAATAAAAAAACAAGTAGCTTTACCAGATGTTATTTACGGAGAGACATCAAGAGATCAATCTCGAAATATGAAAGCCTATTAGGCACACAATCTTGCATATATTATATAAAATAGAGAAGACTGCGTAGAGCAATCTTGCATATATAAAATAGAGGAGACTGAGTAGAGGAAAGAAGGTTTTTACCATGTAGATTAATAGCTTAAATCGGGAAAGAACCATCGAGCATCAGAGAAGTTAATGGGAGAGAAAAAACACTGTGGTAGACGTTGCATGCTGTCGGTGGTGAGATCATAGACAAAAATGTGGTCTGGATCCTTTCTGCCATAACCGACGCCACTGAAATAGATTGAGTTTCTTTTCAAACCTGGGACGGCTGTGGCCATAACACTGATACCCATGTCTAATATCAATGCTTCACCCCCCAAAGAATCGATTACTTTCCAATCTTGGGCCCCATCACATACCTTGTAAATGCGAAAAAGCCATCTTTTGGAGCGTTGCCGTACGCTAACTACATTGAGGAGCATTCCCGATACCGTCATTGCAATATTTATAAAGAACTCAACGTACTCGTCTTTAAATAACTTCCACTCCGTACATTTCCAAGGGTCACTGACGAAATCCAATAGATTGAAGCCAAAAGGAGGGCAATCAAACTTGGCTTTAAAAACCTCTTGTTGCAAACACCAGACCTTGACAGGATCACCACGACTATACACGTAGAGCTTTTGAGCCTTGTGATTGTAGAGCAATTGTGTAAAATTTTTGGCCCATCTCACGTATCTAGAGGAAATCTTTCGCCACATGTTACTCCCTTTCTTAGTAAAGGCTAGAGACCGCGTCATCGTCCAGAAAACTACGTAATCTTTGGTTTTCTCATCAATCCAGAGACAAGCTAGACTGGATATCAACCTTGGTCGAATGCTTTCATGCACTACAAACTTTGTAAGTGGTAAGTCAATCCTCTCACCGGTTAAAGGATTCAGAATGTTGAGATTCCACAGATGATCCATCATCAAGAGCCAGCTACCGTAAATAGCAAGACAACGACTCTGCCCAAAGTCAACATCAAGATCGCTGGTTTTGTATACTTTGTCTTTATCCTCGGGAATGAAGAACAAGCAACTATTGCTGTTTTGGTTGCTGCTATTGTTGTTTTCATTGCTGCTACGATCAGGTAAGAGAATCAGCCACGGAATCTGATTTCGTTTAGGGCTGCAGCCTGTCGAAGCTGAGTGCCACGAGGAACAAACTGATTTAGCTCGAATTAGATCTGTAAAACTAAGACGTTCGAAAACACATCGCAGCAAATCCGGATAAAGATCCGACCAGGTAAGTTTCTTCTTGCTTGCGCCCATTATGAAGGAATCAAAGAGATTCCAAACAAATAAAGAGAGTAATATATAGAGACAAAAGGCACGAAAAACCGTAGTAGCCAAAGAAAAAAAAAATTGAAAAGTTCCAAAAACTAAATTTGTATCTTTCCATAAAGAAAATTATTTTTTCTAAAAGTAAAGAAACATATATATTCCATTCGATGTAAAGGAAAAAAATTGATTTCAAGAAAAGGAAAAACGATTTAAAAGATAAATTAGATCTATATCCATATTAAAGCACATGATTATATATTTAAAATATTTATGATAATTAATTTTAATAAAATAAACTGAAATTTGCTCCATCGCATTGGGTTTCTAATCGGAAAAATTATGAATTGAAAAAAGAAAGAAATTTTAGTTATCATGTATAATATATAGTATACGAATAACAAAAAAAAAAAGAAATGGAAAAATAAAATGGCGAGAAAAGAAAAAAGAAAATATCAGTTGTCTTAAATTATTGGGCTTTTGCGGCCCATAGTATGAAATCAAAGTCAGCACACACACAAATGTATTTAGAAAACCCTAGCATAACCATATATAAATCATCTCTTCACCGCCAATCGAAACCCTTTGTGAAGGAGAGCTGCTACTCAGCCACAATGTCGAAGCGAGGTAATAATCCCTTCCCAGCTCTTTTTATCGTTGTTATTCTTATTAGTATGCGATTCTTTATGCTCGAGTAATCGTAGATCGCCGCTTGTTTTTTCCTAGAAAACTAATCACCTTTAAGTCTACGTTCTAGTGAGATTCAATAGAGCTGAAACATACATGCGTTTCGATACCCTGATTGTGATTAGTTTCAAGGATCTCGATCTTTTTTTTTCTAGATCATGAACCTTTTGAGCGGTTGATTTAAGGATTTAGTATGAGTTTTCACCTCTTGTCTTTATCATTTTCCGACCATATGTCTGCTATTTATGGTGTTAACTCATCTATTGTAATTGCCTGTAGGAAGAGGAGGTACCTCTGGAAGCAAGTTCAGGATGTCGCTGGGTCTTCCAGTGGCAGCCACTGTGAATTGTGCTGACAACACTGGAGCCAAGAACCTTTACATCATTTCTGTTAAAGGTATCAAGGGTCGTCTTAACCGTTTGCCATCTGCCTGTGTTGGTGACATGGTTATGGCCACTGTCAAGAAAGGTAAACCTGATCTCCGTAAGAAGGTTCTTCCTGCTGTCATCGTTAGGCAGAGGAAGCCATGGCGCCGAAAGGATGGTGTCTTCATGTACTTCGAGGGTATGCTTTTCTATGTTTTCATCTTGACTTTTTGGGGTCCAATCTGTATCTATCAAGTCTGATCATAATATGTGATTCAATTGCAGATAATGCTGGTGTCATTGTCAATCCCAAGGGTGAAATGAAAGGTGAGAGATCATTTTTTATTTTTTTGCATACAGAATTGTAGTTTGGTTTCATGTTTTCTTCTTTGCTTATGGATATATTCTTTTTTTTGTATAATGTGTTTAGGATCTGCTATCACCGGACCTATCGGGAAGGAGTGTGCTGACCTGTGGCCAAGGATCGCTAGTGCTGCAAACGCCATCGTTTAAGATTTCTCTTTTTTGTTGTTGAACGTTTATCACACCTCTGTTGAGGATGCTTTGTTTTTGTCCTAGACTTGTGTTATGCCTTAATGACTCTAGTTCTTATAAGACCTTCGTTTGTCTTGCCAGTGTCACATTAGCGTTCAGCCTATCGTTACCCTATTATAATTTGGTTCAACCGTTATTCTTTCCAGTGTGATATTAATTTCTCTGTCCAATCAATCAAGATATTTGGACCTCTGTTTTGTTTAGGCAGGATATACATACATATATGTTAGCAATTGTAAATGTGATGAGAAATGTTAATCCCGTAACAATCATTGTAAAACTGGACATCCGTACATAACTGGAATTTGTTAAGAAATTCTGCTATCGTAAATGTGATCAGAAATATCTGCCCTTAAAACTCATAGTGTGTGGTCAACACGGAAAATTCTGGAGTTTATTCTCTTTTAAGTCAACGATCCAGTAACGAAATCGGCTAATTTCGGCCCAAGAGAAACTTCTAACTGATATTGAAATTAGGCCCAAGAAAAACTTCTAACTGATATTGAAATTAGGCCCAAGAAAAACTTCTAACTGAGATTGATCAGCTGAAGAAGCCCAATGCGATGCAAAATGGTAATTTATTTGATTGCTTTTTGTGTATTCTTTAGCTGAAAGCCTGAAATGCGAATGCATTTATTTACGTCTAATTATATGTTTAGTTTCGTGGACTTGCATGTAATTGGTTGAAGACAATTTCAAAATTAATTCTTCTATAGCAAATAGTTTTTCTGTTATACAAAATTATTTAAACAAGCACATAATAACAACGAAGAAAAGGTTAGGTCAAACACTTAAAAAATGTCTTAATTAATTTGTTGTGCCTTGACGTAGTAAGCACCGAGCAACATTCGACCAATCAAAATAGAAACAACCATCAGATGGACCCCACCAACTCAATTTTATAACGACGGCGGCCGTTAGAAGTTCTCTACGGCAAAGAACATTTATCTACCTCGTTCTACACGAATCTCCTTTGTTGATCTCGACTAATAAGTTTAAGTTAATGTAAATCCAACGGTCAGTAATAAACCAAATAGCTGGGGGATAAACTCATAAGTAGTAGAAACTCCAAATTTCGTACTTCAAAAATAAAAAGAAGACAAATTTTTTTCGTTTAGTTAAATCATTCAATTAAAGCCCTTTAGGTTGTTATTTGGTATTGGATTCTGTGTTGCTGCGGTTAGTGCTGGGTCGAGTAAGATTCTGACTTTTTCTTTCTTCCTTTTTTCTGTTTGCCTTTTTGGGTGTGAGGAGATTCCATAATCCATTTACTTACTGTCGGCATTTTCCTCCCTTGTCTTCAACGAATTTTTAGTTTAAGGAGTTTGTGTTTCGGTGAGTTATCTATCTCTTTAAGGATTTAGCTGATCATTAGATTGAATAAATTCTTTATGATTGTGGAAGCGATGAACACTCGTTAAACTGTCCCTTTAATCTTTTTATTGAATTCTAGCTCAGCTTGAAGTGATTGACTTTGGTGCGCTATTATTGTCTCTTGTTGATGTGGAATTAGTTTGTTTTTGATAATTTTCAAGCAAAAGGTCTGATTTTTCATGGAGGATAACAAAGTTCAATCTTAAAGATGTTGACTTGTTACGATCAATGGTCTAGCCATTTTGGTTACCGACTTCTTTTCTTCGATTTGGTTCTCTGTAAGATTCTTGTTCCTTGAGGTGTCTATTTGATAAGAGTTGATTGAATGATAATGTGCTCATGGTGACTCTCTTCTCCTCCTTGCACGCCTCTCTGGTTTATCAAAAGCCATTTTGCTTTTTTGTGTTTTCTTTTTCCAAAGTGCGACGTTCATTACGTTCCCAATTGCTTGCATTTGATTCCATATCTTATTTTTTTGTGGTCCCTTCCTGTTTTGATTTTGATGCATCTGTAGTCTCCATGATAGCTTCTCCTTGGTTCCTGGCTAAAACAAGTTTAGTTTTGGATAAGAATATAAGCATTTCTTTCCTCTTGTGTTAATATTTTTTCAAGTTTTGGGGATCAACGAGAGATAAAAGCTTAGATTTTTCTTACGATCTAAGGCAAAACGAAAAGTGAAGAATATTCCTTGAGAGAGTTTTTTTGAAAGGAAGAAAAGATAGGATATCAATTATGGCAAGGGAATTTGTTCAACTGTTCATGTCCTTTAGATTCATTTTTCTGTGTATAAGTTACTGATAGTGAGTCTCATTTCCTTTGCTAAGCCAATACACTTCTTTGTTAAGGATTCTGATTTTATTTAGTTATCTTTCTTCTATGACACTTACTGGCGATTTCAGTTTTCCAACCGCTATGTCTTCGTTTTTACCTCTTCTTCCTACAACAATAGAAGAGAGATACCACCACCATAAGTTTTCTAATTCTTTGTGGGTTTCATCAGGACAGGAGCTGATGAATAACCCCGTACCTTGTCAAGTGTTTCCTCTGGCCTCTGGTGGCACTTCTTCTGGATTCTGCAATGGCATGTACGTTTCAGCACATGAAAGAACTTCCTCCCAGACCAGGCAATCCGTTCCTCATGTCTCCGTGGAAACACAATCCTTGCCATTGATTAGTCAACCTCAAGAGCAAAAAGATATGAGCTGGTCTGAAGACCAGCTTCAGGGGTTCTTTGACTTTCCTGTTCCGGATCCACAAGCAGAGAGCAGCAGAGCTATGGTCTCATCCGAGGAAGTCCATTCAAAAAGCGAATGGCGAGACTGGGCCAATCAGATGATCTCTGTTGATGATGGTCTAGAACCCAATTGGTCGGAGCTTCTTGGTGATTCTAATGTACTCAATCAAGAATCAAAGGTTTGTGTTTGCAGTGCAATATGAATCTCTTCTTCTTCTTTTATCTAATTATTGTCCTCAGGATTTTTATTAAGGAAAACTCTCATGATGTGTTACAGATACCAACACCGTCTTCTGATATAGCTAGGCAACAGATAGTAGTCAATAATCAGCATCAGGTGGATCCATCAATGGAGCATTTTAGTGCAAAAAACACACCAGCTAGTTCAATGACATCCAAGCAACGAATGCGTTGGACACCAGAACTTCATGAAGCATTTGTTGAAGCTATCAATCAGCTCGGCGGCAGTGAACGTGCGTGAGCCCTTTTTTTTCTTTCTCTTCTCATGCCTGCAAATTTTAGCTCAAGAACTTATTATTGCTTATAATTGCAAACCATAGGAGCCACACCTAAAGCTGTATTGAAGCTTATCAACAGCCCGGGGCTGACCATTTATCATGTCAAAAGCCATTTGCAGGTTATTATCTGTTCTTTTTATCTCTGTTTTTGGTTTGTATGCTTTAGCTCATCTCATTTCTCATCTGAGCCGTCTTATATTGTTGACTTCTCCAGAAATACAGAACGGCAAGGTATAGACCGGAGCTTTCAGAAGATACAGGTACTCTTATATGTTTCCATGGATTATTTCTGATTTTCTGACGCTTAAAACGGAGAGGAATGTAAGGAATCAAGCTCTCTTCTCATTTTTTGTCACTTTTTCCTTGTTGAACAGAAAAACCCCCACTGAAGAATTTGAAAACCATTGAAGATATCAAATCTCTTGACTTGAAGACGTAAGCTAAAATTCAGTTCTTCCTCCAGAACAGACTACGTAAACACAAGAATTTTTTTCTTCGTGTAATTGTTCTTATTCTTCTTCTTCTTCAGGAGCATTGAGATCACTGAAGCTTTACGGTTACAAATGCAAGTTCAGAAACGACTCCACGAGCAACTTGAGGTATGATTCCACCTGCGTAATAAGAAGCCTATATGAAACAAAAACAGTGTTCTTTCCTCTTCTTTTCTTCTGATTCCTAGTTTTTTTGGGTTATGTCGGTCTTAATAAAATGCAGGTCCAAAGATCATTGCAGTTACAAATTGAAGAACAAGGTCGGTATCTCCAGATGATGATTGAGAAACAACAGAAGATGCAAGAGAAGAAGAAAGCCTCTTCTTGCTCATCATCAATGCCAGAAGCTGACGCTGACACTTCAGCTCCATCACCAAATTTTTCACAAGCTATCCCTAAAGCAAACAATTCACAACCATCAATAACTCAGAAACTGCAGAGTGGTTCTAGCACATTGGACGAAAGTGGATCTCCTTCTGGGACTACTAGGAAACGAGTTAGAGAAGATTAGACATATCGTGACTACAGAAGTTGGAAGTTATGATTACTGACCTAGTGACTTGGGTTTGGAGTTTTTTTGTTGTTGTATAGAAATGTTTATTCTCAAACTTAAGTTAGGTTTTGTAATTGTATTTATAAAACGTGATCGTTACTCTTACTTTTATTGCTTTATGTGAAACTCTCAACTGATCAACTTTGAAATGTGATTTTGCTTTGGTCACGGTTAGTTAAGAAACATGACACAAATTAAACATGATGACTTGATGAGATGACGTGGAAAAATCATTGGACTATTGTCGGCTGATGAGTCAGCTATTGTAATGTTGCTGATGTGGCAAGGAACTTGTGTTTATGACGTAATAATATTCTCTCTCTCTCGAAATGCGTCTTTTCTGCTTCGTCTATCTTCTTTCCTTTAGTTTTCTGCAATTGTGAGAAGCTATCAAATCCCCACCAGTCAGAAAAACAAAAGCTTTCATCTTATCAACTATCACTGACTAGGAGAAGAGAGGAAGAAGATGCTGTTTCAGGTGGGAGGTGAAGGCACGCGCCCTACCTTCTTTGAGATGGCTGCAGCTCAGCAACTCCCGGCTAGCCTTCGCGCCGCTCTCACATATTCCCTCGGCGTAAATTGAAAAACCTGAAAATGCCCTTCTTCTTAGATTGATATTTCGATACATATCGATGGTGATTCTTAGGGTTTTTATGTTCGTTATTTTGTAGGTTTTTGCTTTGAGACGATCGTTCCTCCACAAAATCTTGGACTATGAGGATGAATTCTTTGCTGCTCTGATGCTTATTCTCGAAGGGCATAGCTTACGAACCACAGGTAGATTCTGGATAAATGTCTTGGGATTTTTTGGCATTGAAGGAGTGTGACTGTGTTATTGGAATTTCTGTTTATAAAGTTTTGTTTTTTTTTGAATTGTTTCAGATGCTTCGTTTGCTGAATCATTGTATGGTTTGAGGAGGAAATCAGTGAGATTGAGATTGAGGAAAGACAGTGCCAGGAAGGATTCTGGTGAAGAAGTTCAACATTCCGGTTTAGAGAAACGCCAGAGAATCCTTTCTGTTGTGTTTCTGGTATTGTCTCTATCCTAAATGCAACTTTTTTTGGTAATTGGGTGTTCTGTTAAATGCATAAAGTTTGTGCCTTTGTACTGCCTTCTGATAAGTGCCTTTTGTAGGTTGTGTTACCGTATTTCAAATCAAAGTTGCATGCGATATATAACAAGGAAAGGGAAGCTAGGCTTCGAGAAAGTTTATGGGGAACAGAGGATCAAGGATTTGATGAAGCTGACTTCTTCACAGTGGAGGAACCAATTGTTTCAAGAGAGACCAGTGGGAATCAAGAGCTTTCTGTCCGTGAACAATTAGCTACGAAGATTAAAAAGTTTATAGCTGTGTGCTATCCCTGGATACATGCATCAAGTGAAGGTAATTATCATGTAGCTCACGGATGTTTCTGACTGTTTATTAGCTGATGATTCTTATAATAGTTAGGAGCAGTTATTAGTTTACCTTGTTGCGCTTCATGCCTAGAGTTGTAAGCTTGATTTTCTAAATTGAAATCGCAATCCATGCTATTAGTCCATGTCTGGAATTCTGAGTAATGTAATTTATGCCTGCGTTTGCTTTAATATGGTATGAGGATTCGTATCTTATCTCTGGCATCTTTTTGTAGTGAACTTATCTGGGATGATCTGTGATTACCTGTGCAGGATTATCATTCACTTACCAGCTCTTATATCTACTAGACGCTACTGGATTTTATTCTCTCGGGCTTCAAGCTCTTGGTGTTCAAGTTTGTCGAGCTACAGGGCAAGAACTGGTACCCACTTCTTCCTTTTTTTTCTTGGAATTTCTCGTCACCTCTATTCTTGTTTGGCTTGTCCCTAGTCAGAAGAAGTTTAAGCATATTGTAAGGAACGAAAATGCAGAAATGTTCGTTCGAGGATGTTCTACTATAGGCTCCAGAGAATTCATGATCCTGACCATCGTTGGACGATATACTTAGAAGTCCACTTTTTTACGTTTCTTAGATATCTTGCTGCAAGAAGTTATACATCATCAAACTGGACCTGTAATAAACTTGAACTTGTAAATTCACGTGTTATTTCTAACACACTTTTCTCTTGATCTTTTCCTCTTTTGATGCCAAGATAGATGGATACGTCTTCAAGAATTTCAAAGATACGGAACCATGAGCGTGAGAGACTTCGTGGTCCTCCATGGTTAAAAGTAAGATTTCACTTTCTTGAACTTCCTATAACCTAAAGAATGAGATAAGCTGATTCTTACTACTGCGTACACATCAATGATCCGGCGTCTGACAATACTGTTGTGAATATTGAATTAGACAGTGCAAGGGGCACTTCTGAGCTGTTCATATGCGGTGCTTGACTACGCCCAAACCGGTTTAATTGCAGCAGTTTTTATCTTTAAAGTAAGTACCCATAAACTTTCCCGTTTACAATTCTTCACTTGTTATACCGTCTTAAAGTAAGTAATTGAAGGAGATTTCTCTAGGAAATGTGAGCTTAATTTACATTAGACTGGATTTTGTATTCTACGGCCACAGCTAAAGCCATTAAGCTAATTGCTATACTTTTGGCTTCTTTGTCTTTCAGTAGATTTTCCATCACATACCTATTTATTTGAACATAGGTGTATCGTTGCTTTTTTGGTTTTGTAGATGATGGAATGGTGGTATCAATCAGCTGAAGAGAGATTGACAGCTCCAACCGTGTACCCTCCACCTCCACCTCCTCCAGCCCCAAAGGTATATCAATTGGCAGCAATACCTGAAACTAATGTAGACATCTTTAGCTCTGTCAACTTTGTAAATGAATTTTGGTTTTCTCAAACAGGTGGCCAAAGAAGGAATCCCTCTACCTCCTGACAGTTCCCTCTGCGCGTTATGCTTGCAAAAACGTGCAAACCCGTCAGTTGTCACAGTCTCTGGATTTGTTTTCTGCTATTCTTGCGTATTTAAGTATGTTTCAAAGGTAAGTTCTCCAAATCATTTTCTTCTATTCCCGATAACAACCCTCTATACAAAGCTTATGTTGGTCTTCTGCGGTAAACAGTACAAGCGATGTCCGGTGACATTGATTCCGGCCAGCGTGGATCAGATTAGGAGGCTGTTTCATGACACTTAGGAACAATCTTTTTAATGGTTTTAAGCCAAACGGTGAGAGCTTTGTTCTCAATCTCGGTTTGGAGATGGCGCAACCAGCGTCTAAACGGGAAGAGCTAAAAGACTGCCAAGTGAGACTCCTAATTCCCCAATTGGTTTATATATATTTATATGAATGGATACGCTTTCTTGTAGAGTTCATCAAGTTTGGGATCAAGTGCATCTTGTATTGCAAGAAAGTTGTGTTACTCCTAACCAAAGCTGAAGCTGAATTTGATGAAGACAGAGAAAGCAGACAGATGTTTTTCTTTTCCTTAGTTTCACCTTCGAAAAGAATTGTATATTGCATAAATGGGGATGACAATTATGGGCCAGATAGAAAAAAAATACAATTTATACTGATTGGAGTTCACGGTCCATGACTTCTATTGAAATCATTTGCTCCTTAACCGAAAAAGTGAGGGTAAAAGTAAAGCGTCAAATTTCACCACCTTCTCAGTAAATCGAAACCGGGTCACTCTGATTCAAAAATGGCTTTATGCCTAGTTTAGGAGTGGAACGACAATAACAGGAGGATTAATCATCGAGTAAGAAAACCAATGATGTTTTGTCAAAGAATTTCAAATATAAGGTGACATTACAAGAGCAATAAACAAGAACACTACAAAATTCACGGCTCAAAAAGCGAAAATCTCGAATCCAACCAAAGCAATCCTGATATAAGCAATGGACGGGCCGACAAGAAGGGTTTGGTTAGTCAGGACACATCATTCTTCCACTTCTTGACTTGAACGGGTACTTGAGTCACTAGCAGCGGCGGCTTTTGTAGCCGCCTGTTTCTTCCTCCTGCTCTTAGCTTTCTTAGCTTTCATTCGACGTTTCTTCTCAGCTGAATCCACCCATGTGTAATCTGACGGTATCGAGAACGGGTCAACCCCGTCTTTGTAACGGTTGCTCTCGTTGCCACTTGCCTTGCCCCTTCTCATCCATGAGATCCATGACGGTGATGAGCTCTCTGAAGCAGACGACTTTGCATCATGAAATACCGGACTAGAAGGAGGCGTTAAGAACTCCTCCTCAGCTGCTTGAAGCTCTTCAAATTTCGTGAAAGTAACAACAACTCGAACCGTCGGAATAATGGGAATGGCGAGCTGCATATAAATCACCGATAAGCATAAACCCGAGATAATGATTCAGCCATATCATCAGTAACAGACTAGTTACGAGTTGAAAAATATTATACCTTCACAGGGAATGTGCCTATTGGAAGTTTAGTTGTGAGTAGCTCTCTCAGTCTCCTAATGGCTTTAACCTTATTAGCTAATATGTCGAGGAGTGGTAATAGCTCGTCTGTTGTAAGAGGAAAGTCTGGTGTTAACCACAAGACCGGTCTTAATCCTTTCTTGTATTCACTCTCGCGCTTAACCTCGTCTCCGGCAACACCTTTCTTCTTCTTCTTTTTCTCTTTCCCTTTCTTTGCGTCTCCAAGATCCTCATTTGAGTGATCAGATACCATCGAAGATCTCTGGCTTTTCCCTTTTTGATTCCCATCTTCTGGCGCAGACTTTGAGCCTTTCTTGACCTTTGCATCTTCAGTATTTAAGCCTTTCTTATTCCAACCAAACCAGCTCTTCTTCTCTTTAAGAGCTCCATTTTCATGGTGATCGGTAACTTCAATTTCTTCATCGTCAATAGCATCAGAGTTTCCATTCCGAAGCGCGGAATCCAACTGAAGCCTTTCCTCAGGCGTTAACACGTCTTCAAAGCCATCATTCTCAGCACCATTTGTTGTCGCAGTTCGATCTTCATCAGCAGCAAAGAGCTCTTCATCAGTCATTGCACCTGGAACGCGTCTTGATTTCACACTCACCATCACATTAAGCATATCGTAGACTTTAGCTTTCCAACTCCCAACCATCTCAGTTCTCTCCTGCCGCCTCCAATTCAAATGAGAAACCAGCTCAGCCTGAGTTACATCGATTCCAGGTCTGTACATATTAGTCTGAGACATCAAAGCCACTTCATGAGCAACCTCTGCATCTGTAGGTGGCGCACCAGCTCCTTCCAAAGCATTTGTCATTTCCTTTTCCTTATGAGAAAGAATAATCAAGGAGCCAGGAGACAGCGACATTTTTCCATCTTCAGACGAGTAACCATCTCCAAGAAACAAAAACGTTTGATCTGACCGTTGGATTTTGAACCCATCGAAACCCGCAAGAGTCATATCAGCACGAAGATTTGATCCACGTTTCCATATCCGGTACGTATCTGAAGGAGCAATACGGCCAATAAATGGAATCACAGAACTCTCGAAATGAAAAGTGATTTCCATGTAGAAATCTCTGATGCGAGATGCAGATGCAATGATACGAGGAAGTCTCCTACACCATTTATCCCAAGCAAGCGGCTGGTAATGCCGAGCAATGATCATAGCAATAGCCTCTTCTCTAGTACAAACCGCTTCTTGTAACGCACTCCAACCATTCTCGTTTTGTAGACTCCAATCCGCACCAGCAGACATCAAAATCTCAGCAGAGATTGGGTCACGAAGACGAACAGCGAGATGCAATGGAGTTTCACGACCAGGAACATCACGACAGTCAATAACAGCAGAAACAGAATCAGCACGAGCTTCAGACGCTATTGACTCAGCCTCTGTAGTCACTTCACCAGCCTTATCTAACCGAGGAAGTTCCATTACAATCCGCCTAAGAGCCGCATGATCACGAAGCACAACCGCTAAATGAGCAGGACTATTAGTATACTTGGAGTAATCTTCCATATTTTCCGACAACTCACTAAAGCTCCAAAGCTTTCAACTTTACTAGTCCTGATAAATTGTTCTCAACCTAAGAGAAAAGGAATCACAGACAAGACCCTAGAAGCTCACCATATGAGGTGGTTCCTGACCATTAGTCAAAAGCTGGAACCCATTAATCCAATTGGAAACAAACGGAGTCCAAACTAAAAGGAAGACACAAAAGCAAAAAACACCTCAGGAGCTATAAGCTGTCCATAAGAAAAAGTAGGAGCCTTTACAAACCAAAACATACGCCTTTCCCTTTCCCTTTCCCTTTTCCCTTTTTATGTTTCGATTTCCTTCTAAACCCAAACAGCAGGGCAGACAAGTGAACCAACAACTATTATTGTCAAAGTCACGATTAGCCAGCCGCTGGTTTTCTTTTTTCTCCCACAACCCGACCCGTGTGAATCGAACGGTAAACAATGGAGACGATCTAACGGTTAAGTTCGTACTTAAAAATGCCACTCTCTACTCAGATGATGATCTGAGTCAGATCTCTCACTTTCTCTCTCTATGCGAATTTTCTGGTTATTTTTTTTATTATTATTAACTCTTTGCTTTACGTCTGAATTTCCAGGTTGGACTTTCTCCACTTTGGATTCTTTAATTTATATAAGTGACCTCCGTGAGATTTGCAATCTCTGCCACTGGACATTTCCGATAAAGATAACCATCGGTACACACCTCAAATCCTCCGTGTGTAACTCCCAAACCAACAAAGACAAAGGCCTATTTACAACCTAACCCAAACACTGACAAAGCCCAAATCATTATAAGGCATTTTAATTCTCTTTTTTCTTTTCCACCAATAAATCATCTTTTTATGTTATAGTTATTAAATACCTTGTGTCCGAAACAGGTGCAGGATCCACTTTTAAGAGGAAGCAAAGGACAACCACACGCCTTTGTTATCCCTTCTTCATCGACAAAGCTCGAACGATAAACCTGATTAGAGCACTTTAACCATGAGGATTAAGGAAACAAAATGAGTATCACAGAGTTAACTACGAACAAGTGCATTCATTTTTGTCAAATTGTTGTAACTAGATCAATTTGTGATTCTCTTCATGCAGTCGATGGAGAAGAGAGAGACAAATACGTGAAAGTACGGAGAAAAAGTCGAGTGTTCTGAATAAAAAAGTACATTCAATTCCATAGTAACAAAAATCTAACAAAATCAAATAGAAACTGAATAACAGGTGTTTTTAATGTATTTGGAATTACATTTAGCAAATTTTAAATCCAATAACTATGTATTTTATTGTACTTTTATCAATTACACAATCGAACAACAATGTTTGTGTAATTTATTGTACTTGATTACGACCTTAGGGAAAATAGTTCACAGGTGATTATGTTGTCGAGTGAAGCAGAAGAGTTTCCAGCACCAAGGACCGGGACGAGATTGAATATAGGTTCTTTCAAGCCGTCGACTCTAACTCCATGACTCATCTCCTTAAATGCAGTTTCGAAAATGTCGGATAATCTCTTTACGGACACACCAAGACTTGTAGAGAAGTGTATTCTTAAGCTCTGCATCAACAAATGTAAGATATAAGCAAAGCTTTGGATGAAGACTGACATTGTGTTCAAGAAACTCTTTCTCACCGTCGTGTCTTGCCAAGAGAAGGAATTTTCAGACAAGGTTTTGTTGAGAAGATATACGCAGAATCTCGATACTCTCTCCAGTTGTTCTTCTTCTTTTCCGAAAGGTTCATGAAGCTTCCTCATCACTTCGGCTGAGATGGAGAGAACGGTCACACATACTTTCCCATCAACAACTCGTTTCTGAACACAATCTTGGTGCCATTTCTCTGGCATATATCCCCAACAACCTTCGTCAACTTCACCCAATTGATCTTGTCTGCTTTCGTCGTCGGTCTCAGGATCTTCTTCGACGTACAAAACAGGTTTTACTTCAACAAGGGCCCTGCAGAACAACACTTCAAAATCCGAGATTCACAGACCACAAAATATTAGATTCTCTGCCGTGTTTAATACCTTTTGGGAAGATCGGGAACAAGGATGTAAAGGAAAATAGGATCGAGGACATTCGATACCCTCCGAGAAGACTTTGCCAAATCCAAGAAAGAAACAAACTTTTCATGAAGTTGGTTCCTCTCTGATTGCTTTGTGCGTGCTGAACAGAATACCACGAAGAGAATAGCTGATGAAGAGATTGAGCATCTAAAAGACTCTGCTATTGCCTCACTGTTCGTCAATGCTTGATTTAGTTCGGCAATTGCGCCTTCATTTCGAAGATTCATCGTCGGAGGGTCAAGCCCTAATTGTCCAGCCATGTGAAGAACACTCTTATGCAAAGTGGCCTGAAGTACAATAACAAAGTAAATGAGTTTGCTGATAAAAATAACTTGACCTAGACGAAGAGGAAACTTTTTCACCTGACTATAAGGTCCGATGCAGCTAGGTGCCCAGGAAGAGATACTTTGTACATGCAGAACCCTTTTGCTGTGGTCATTTGCGACTAAAACCTCAACGTAAGCTTTTCCAAGACCCGCTTGTACCAAAGGAAGTTCTATTGTACTCCGCGAAGGAACCCCGAAAGGGCACTTCTCTTGTGTGATAAATTTCACATATGTCTCATTCGCCACAGCAAATTCACTCATATCAGAGATATAAAGATGAATGTACAAGACATTCAGCCAGCTAAATCCATGTTTTAAAAGCTGCGACTCAATTTCTGTAAGAACAGTCTCAAGATCTTCTTTCAGACCTGTTCAAAGAGTACAAAGCAAACATCAAGTACACGTGCGAGAGCACCTTGAAGATTTAGTCTGTTTTTGGAGTTACCTGTTGAAGATTCACTAGAATCTTCCAGCCAGCAGCAAATGGAGAATGTGTTTTCTTTCTCGGTCTTTGATAAGTTAACTCTGCTTCTTCTATGTTCACCTACAGCAACGGTTCCATTATCTCGCTGGCGAGTAGATTCTGGTGTATTAGAACCATCTCCTTGTACCTCAAACACCAATCCTGGCTCCACCTTAAGGGAATTAGAGTCTGGGTTTCCCTTCTTTTCGAGATGGAAGGTCGTTGGATGAAGAACTCCAACAGGTGCAATAGAATCTGGAGAGTGTAGCACAACTTGAAATTCATCAAGCACGATTCTCGCATTCTAAGAAAACGGAAATTGTCAAGCTACAAATAAATGTGATGAAACAATGAACACAAAATTGTTAAGATTGCTAAGAATACATACAGTAAAAAGCGGGCAATCGAGAGTCAGTGTCTCATATTCTCCTCCTTCACCGCAAACATTACTTCCATATAAGCTAAGTAAAATATATTGAGAAGCCACAAAGTCAATGTAAGACAACTAGGTAATACTCTTAGTGAAGCGTTAAAAGAGAACTGTGGCATACTCTTTCAACTTTAAAAGATGTGGTTCCATGAAGGCTAAGTCTTTCCCTAAATGCTTCGAGGGATCCAACCCTATTGCCGCCACCTGTTAACATGAAAAAAAAAACCATAATTGTAAGAAAAATGTGGATGTTAACAGCAGCAGGAAAATATAAAACAGTAATCCTTATTACCTTGACTAAAATAGCTTTTATCCCATTAGCTATCTGCAAGTAAACGAGAAACGAATTAAAGAAGACAAATTCATAAAGAGAAAGATTTGAGATTGAAAATAGGCTTGAAACTTTGGTTTCCTAATTCCTGAAACAGTTTACCATTTCCTGAAGAAGCAATGTCTGATCTTGTTTCCACAAAAATGCCAAAGAAACAAGACCTAACCTTGAACAAATACTTTCCACACGCAGACGTTGGTAGTCTGATGCAATGGCACCAGACGAGACTGCCGTGATGGAAGGTATCTGTCTCTTCACTTCACTTAGCAACACAAACATATCTTCCACTTCATCATCTGGAGTCATTTGGTAGCTAAGTTTCTGATGCCTGCAAACATAAATCCTCAGAATAGTCCATGATGACGAAATCTCCAACTAACAAAAAAAAAAAAGGATTAGAATCTCAAGCAAAAGCCTAACGATTCCCACCTCGCAGAACCTCGGATTCTCCTTCTGAACAATGGCACATTCATGCATTCTGCATAGCTCACAATAATCTGGTGGCCTACCTGAAGAAAGGACATTCAATCAAAGAATCAGATACCGAGGAGAATAATAAAAAAAAAACAGAACTTCAGATTCTAATTTCATAAACCCTGTTTCATCATATGCTATTGACAATATCCAGCTTTTAGTCTTAAAAAGAAAACCAACCAGATTCGTATAACACACACCTATTTATGCGATAAGAAAAACCCAATCTTTCTTAAAGCCCTTGTTCAAATTCAATCATGGAACACATATCAAACCAAAAAAGACGAAGAGAGAGTCTTACAGTTTGATACATATAGCTGTCCAATTCATCGACAGAATCATCAACCGGTAACAAATTCGCCAATGCCACGATCTGTGGAACACACAAATAAGCAAACCCCAAGTGAGGTTTAAGTTCATATAACGAAATTACACCAAAAACAAAACAAAAAGCTTATTAGAGGCAGTTTCAGGGAAACTCTTACAACAAGTAAGAGAAGAATACGCACCTCGTGACCGTACTGGATACACTTCATCATGACATAGCAGCTATCTTTTCCGCCACTGACTAAAGCCACCACCTTCATCTCTCTCTCTCTCTCTCTCTCTCTCTCTCTCTCTCTCTCTAGTTGGAGTTGAGGTTCTTCTTCGCTCGCCGAAACTAACTCTTTAGTCGAGAGGAAGAGTCAAAAAGTCAATAGAGTTTGAGGGCGACTTTTGAAAAAAATTGAATTTTATAAAATTTAAGAATCTGGCATGATTTTTCTCCTTGTTATTCGATTGGCCCCTTTGGTTTTTTTATTTGTCAATTCTTCTCTGAATTCTATTTAAAGTTTTGGAATCTAGTTTCCATTGCTTTAGGTCTTATACCATCTCCAATGGTAATAACCTCTCATGAGTTTTTATCATTATTTTGATTATAAATTTTTTAAAAATTATAAGTTAAAAACTTGTTAAGAATTGTAAAATTTTGTCATCTAAAATGGTAAGAATCCCTAAAAAAAAGATTACACATTTTGTCATCTAATGGGTTTTTAAAAAGATTACACATTCTTTGCTTGTGTTCTCCGATCATATGGGTTTTTAAAAAGATTACACATCTAATGGGTTTTTAAAAAAGATTACACATTTTGTCATTTTGTCATCTAAGGGTGGATCTCCGATCATAGACTAGGGTTTTGCCATTTTTTGCTTGTGTTCTTTAACTCTCTTCGTCAACTAGAAAGCCTTATTATTGTTCCTGGTTAACCCAATTCAGATTGGTTTTGGTTCAACTAATGGGTTTAGAAGCTACTGGACTGGGCCAAGTGAAGAGACTATTTGATCGATCACTGACGCTCCTACAACAACATGGTTCATTTCTTTATGTATTTTGTTTGACAACAAAGATGGTTCATTTCTTTATGTATTTTGTTTGACAACAAAGATGGTTCATTCTTCATCCAGACATCATTGCGTTTATCCTTTTATTTTAAACCTTTCATAAAAGCAAGCAGTATTCCTTTTATTGAATGATTTTCTCAGTTTAACGAATCGGCATAATGAACTCTTCGTAAGCTATATTCAATATTTTGCCGATTTGTTCCACATGTTATTCCATCTCAAGTTTGGTGGAGAATAATCTTTTCCAATTTTCCAAATATTGTAGTCAGCTATGCGTAGTCAATTTAGAGATGACGTAGACTTTGATTTGTCTTATTATTATGAGCATGATGAGTTATAGTACATACTTGGAGTTGGAGTGATTAATAAACTTTTCATGAGTGACAACAATTTGAATAGAAGCAGCACTGAGAGATCAAACCTTTTCCCCCCATTAGTTACCGATCTCACCAACAAAATCACCCCTTGTAATGTTGATGCGAGAAACTCAGATGAACGAGAAGAAGACTGATCATCAACACTAATACAATACATGCATAGTCGTTGATCATGTTGCTTATTTAACAACATCGACCATCGTTCTATAAGCAACGCTAAGCGTCATTAGAACCATGAATAATTGAATATATCCTGTATTATGAAGATAAACCTTTAAACTGATCTTAATACTCTTCATACACATACTATCGATGATGCTCCATATAACATTATAAACAAACACAAAGACAATGATAAGAAGTTAATATTTTGTAGGTTTACGGTTCAACCCAATTCGGAGCTTATTATAAAAGTCTCCCAATTTTTTTACATCTCTGAGCTGCGATTAAAAAAAAATCAGTTGAACCAGCTTGGTCCGGTTTATTCACTCAGGTCTTTAACATCAGAAGGGTATTCCCGTAAATAACGTGGAACTTCAGGTCCAGTCTAAATAAGGTAGCGGCGAGACGCCCCTATTGTAAAAACACCGTTTCCATCTCTCTCTCCCTCCGGCTCTCTCGCCATCGATCCCTTTCTCCGCCATTTACTCTTACTCCACGCCGCCATTTTCCTTCTCCGATCGAATTTTCCACTTTAGACTCCTCTCTTTTTTTTCTCTTCACACTCTTATCGTTTTCCAACTGAACAGACCAGATTATTAATATTTTTTTGTTTACCGGGGAAAGCGAGGAGACTTGTCAGATTTTCCGGTCACCGGAATCCGCGTAGAGGATGTTAGGGTCTTCTAATGAAAGCGGCGGCGGCGGAGGAGCTGGGGCTGAGGATTTGGCTCAGCTCCAATCCACCATGCGCGCGATTGAACTAGCTTGCTCTTACATTCAGGTTCTTTGCTTCTTCCTTTATACTTACGCATAAACAAGGTTTGATCTATTTCTTTGTTTTCCTATTTTATCGGAGGAAGCTGTATAGACGTGTGCGTGTGCGTGTGCTTTTGCATTTATGAACTCTCTTTTTTCGCGTTATTTGTTTGGCTTCAAATTGAAGTCACTGGAAGTTTGTTTGTTTATCTGTTGACTATAGCTCTAGACACTCAAATGCCTCTATTGCTATCATTTGCGTATTCTACTTGACCGAGACTAAAGTAACTTAAGTCACTTCTTTCTTTTGACCTTTCTTCCCAAGCAGTTCAATTCTAATCCAGCTGCTGCTGAAGCTACCATATTGTCGCTTCACCAGTCCCCACAGCCTTATAAGGCTTGTCGATTCATTCTTGGTAACTTACTCTTCTCGAATTCGGAACCACCCCAACTTGAAAGTTACTGATACTGTTTTTATACTCTCAGAAAATTCTCAGGTAGCCGTTGCTAGGTTTCAAGCTGCTGCAGGTATTAAAGAAGCTGCTATCAGGGAATGGAGTTTGCTTGCCACTGAGGATAAAGGGGGTTTGATTAGGTACTTTCTCTTCTTCTTCTTCTTTTATAGGGTGATGAATGCTTATGACTCATATAAATAAGAAATTCTGAAATATGGTTTTACTCTTTCTGCAGCTTCTGTCTTGGCTACGCCATGCAGCATGCTAATTCATCAGATAGTTATGTGTTTTCTAAAGTGTCTTCTGTGGCTGCGCAGCTCTTGAAAAGAGGCTGGTAAGCTGGCCTGCTTCTGCTATTCAAATCTATAAAGCATGCAGATTAGATGCTGGAAGTTAGCTGTCATGTCACTTCACATTTGATGCATATGAGAGGAGTTATGAAAATGATGCTGTTGGTCACACACGCTTATGACTGATAGCTTCTTGAATAATAAAGTAGTGCAAAGAAATCTAGACAAATCAAACCCCCTTTTTTTTTGCTTGCTTACTTCATCTAAGGAAACTTCTAATCTGAATGAATAACTCTTATAGGCTTGAGTTTACTCCAGCCGAGAAGGAAGTCTTTTTCTCCCAGGTATCTACGTTGTATTGCAATTTATTCGGACTCTCTTTTAGTTTCTGTATTTTACAGTTTGATTAGAATTAGCTGCATGTGTCTAGATTTGTTAATCCGGCATTTTACACACGATAGTTTATTTTATAGATATGAACGGGGAAGCATTTAGAGTGTTTGAGTAGGTTGTCTAGTAATCATTGGGGTGACTAAGTAGTAATGGATCATTTACGCCCTAATTAATAGGTATTGGGGTTTACAAATTTGGCGGTTATGCAATCGTTTGATGCCCTCGAGGGTATACCTTGAGTTGTGACTTTATTATTTAACATTGAAATGAAAATTGCGGAAGTGTTGCTAAATATTCTTAAAAACACAACGGAATCGTCTGATATTAATGTCTGTTAAAAGGATCATGGTATTGGTTTGATTTTGGCTTTTAATAATTGTTGTCTACAGATCAACCAGGCCATTATTGGTTCTCGAGGCTTAGATGTGCAGTTCATCGGCATTATTTTTCTTGAATCATTGGTAATGATCTGTTTATATTTTTTTTCCTTGCGTTAAATGTATAAATTATGTGTGCTCATAATTTCTGTATCTCAGGTATCTGAATTCTCACCCTCTACTTCAAGTCCCATGGGTCTCCCGAGGGAATTTCATGAAAATTGCCGCAAGTCACTAGAACAAAACTATTTGAAGGTATCTTACGATTTCATTTGCTTCCAGATATTGTGACACCCACCATCCTTTCGTCTTTGGAAGAATCATAGTCTATACCAAGGGTTCTGTTACTAGAATTTTGCTGTTTACTTCCGATGTTTTCAATTGCAGACTTTCTATAGCTGGGCACAGGATGCTGCTTTAAGCGTTACAAAGAAGATTGTGGAATCACATTCTGATGTCCCTGAGGTTAAGGTTTGCAATGCTGCGTTGCGACTAATGCATCAGATACTAAACTGGGAGTTTCGTTATAGCAAAGGTGGTACAAGGGGTAGCATTAATGTATTCTCTGATGGAATTAGGCCTGATACTGCATCATCACGAAAGATAGAGTGTGTAATAGTTCAGGTAGCTGATGGTTATATTTAAGATTTATTACACGTGCTTGAACTTCATTAGCTTGTCGTAGCATGTCAGAGTTCATAGTTGTTTTCTTATAAGAAAGTTTCATGGACTCTTCATAAATCTCACCTTCAGTGGTGCTGATTGCAGCCTGGTGCTTCGTGGTGTGATGTTTTACTTTCAAGTTCACATGTTGGATGGCTGATAAATCTATATTCGTCGCTGAGGCAGAAGTTTGCTCTTGAAGGCTATTGGCTAGATTGTCCTGTTGCAGTCTCTGCTCGGAAACTTATTGTACAATTGTGCTCCTTGGCAGGGGGAATATTTCCATCCAGTGAGTATTCGATGCTTCTGTAACTTTTACTATTTACTCTTCTGTTGAATACGTTATAGAAACATAAAATTTACTCAGCATCTAGTTTGCTTCGCCAATTTAGGAACGATGGATGTCCATCATGTCTTGTTTATCAAAATATATATTTCTGTGTGAGTGACTTGTTCAATAATCTAGACAATGCACAGATGCAAGAGCAGCATCTGCTCCTCCTGCTGTCGGGGTTGTTACCCTGGATTGATCCTCCTGATGTCGTTACAAAGGAAGTTGAAGAAGGAAGGAGTGGAAGGTCAGCTGCTAAACACGCTAACCCTGCTTGATCTCTATGCCTAATATTCCAACTTTAACATTATATCGTCAACTTCTTATTCCAGTGAGATGATTGATGGTTGTCGCGCATTGTTGTCTATCGCGACAGTTACTACACCTGTTGTCTTTGACCGACTCTTGCGATCTATAAGGTCTTTGACATATGACCTTTTTTGCAATTATAAGCTATTTAGCGATTCTTTATTCATAAATAGTTGGTTCTTCCTGTTTCTTCAGGCCCTTTGGTACTCTTACACTCTTATCTATGCTAATGGGTGAAGTTGTCAAAGTATTATTGGCGAATAGTAATGATCAAGAGAATTGGAGCTATGAAGTGCGCGATATCTTGCTAGATACCTGGACAACTCTCCTTGCTGTGAGTACGGTTAAGATCTATTTTTACACAGCTACATATATCTATAACATTATGCATGGTTTTGTTCATGAAACTCTGTGGCCATATCGGGCTCTTTTTGGGTTACTTTGTGATCATCAGGGTATTTATTAATACCTGTCATCGTCTCTGCCAACAATTTTATGTTCGAGAATTTAGAGGCAATGTTTGACTAAAGACTGTGTTGATTCCTGTCAGTCAATGGATGGTTCTGGAGGTAATGCGTGGCTGCCACCTGAGGGGATGCATGCTGCAGCTAGTCTCTTTTCATTGATTGTGGAATCTGAACTAAAAGGTAACGATTTCCGGACTGTTGACCACTGCCCTATAACTTTGGTCGTTTGGTTATATTTTCTTTTTCAAATCTATGTACGAGCTGAAATTTTAGTCCTATAGTGGCATCTGCGTTAGCTACAACTGATGAAGATGATGCTGACTGTCTGGCTTCTGTATCTGGTGAGCAAAAGAAATGCAAATGTTTCCTCTTGATCTAGATTTTGCAGCCAGTCTTAGAAGGCAGATTTTGTGCTATTCTTTGCTCATACTTTTAATATCATGTCCTGGCAGCCATGGATGAAAGACTAGGCTCTTATGCTCTCATTGCGAGGGCAGCAGTCGATGCTACAATTCCGTTTTTAGCAAAACTTTTCTCTGATCGTGTTGCACGCCTCCATCAGGTGCTCTTGATCGACCTTCCTTTATAACATAAGCGAAAGCAACATTTCTTCATCTACTAAACATACCTATTGTCGTATTTTCTCTTAGCCATGACTTTTTGTAGCCAACCTATCACTATACACCTGCATCAAAACTTTTTTTATATATTTTGTTTAAATATGTGCACAAGTTTTCTAATTTGTCCTGAAAGGTTGCTTTTGCTCATCGAATTCTACCTGTTTTAGGGCAGGGGCACTGTTGATCCGACTGAAACTTTGGAAGAGGTTTACTCGTTACTGCTGATAATCGGTCATGTACTTGCAGATGAAGGGGAAGGGGAGACGGCCCTGGTAATTCTTTATTTCTCCTGCCTCTCTTTGATGTTATCACAAAAAGGAAGACGCTTGACAAGTTTTCCTCCCATTAGTTATACCTGCCTATTATGATAGATTGGGTTTCAATTTATATTTTCTTTCATGTTATATGTTTTACTCATATTGCGTATCTACCAAACAATAGTCACACTCTCACACTCCTTTCCTATTGAAAAATGAGAAACGTTTTACCACAGATATCAATTTCAAAAGAATGGGTAAACTACCTTTTTTCTTAATATAAGTAATGGAAGTCTTTTGAGAATCAGTCTCATAAGTATTTGCTCGAGGGCTGTTATTGTTCTGGTATTTTTACTTATTAATTATTTCCAAGAGTAATTACGAGATGATGTTATCAACAACCAGGTTCCTGATGCCTTGCAATCTCATTTTGTGGATGTTGTAGAGGCAGGCAACCACCCCGTTGTGATACTCTCAAGGTAAGCTTGAGTTAAGCCTTTCCCGACTGAACAGATGAGCGAACTTAAATAGATTCACATGCTTCAGTTTTCTGGTGATTTTAAAACTACCGTCTAGGTATTTATGAGATAGTCTTGAACTTTACTTGAGATTCTAGTGGCATACTAATATACAAATAACATAGCTTCTCACTGAACATTTTTTTTTGTGTGTCGTAGCTCAATTATAAAATTCGCCGAGCAATGTTTGGATGCAGATATGAGATCATCCATCTTTAGTCCTCGGCTAATGGAGGTACATTTTTACTAAATCCTGAATTTGGTAAATTTTGATCTGTTTCGAATTCTCAGATTCAAATGCATGCAAAATATCATGGTAATTAAACACTGAATTAAAAAGAAGAAAATTGTTGCAGTCTGGTATCTTCTTTCTATTTATTGATTGGAGAAACGTATGTAGGCAGTCATATGGTTCCTTGCAAGATGGTCTTTCACATATCTATTGCTCGTTGAAGATTGCAATTTGGGTAGCAACCAGCTTCAGTCACTACCTTCCAGAGCATGTTTATTCACGTTTTTCAACGAACACTATCAAGGGAAGTTTGTCCTTGATATAATTGTCCGGATCTCCTTGACATCGCTCATGTCTTACCCTGGTGAAAAAGATTTGCAGGTAATAATCTTCTGTCCTTCTATAAATGTTGTTGATTTTGACAACCCTTGTACGATGGTTTTAACTGTGGGTACTATTTTTGGTATGTTGGATGGAGATATAATTCAGAGTTGTTTGTGAGGGGGTCTAAAATATGCAAGAAATCTCGAACTTCGTTTGATTTTACAAATTTTGATAACTAAAGGACTTTAGGCCAGGGTATCCAATTAGCTACAGCAAGATTACTTTTAGGGCTTAGTGTGAATTTTAATATAAGCGGTTATAACTGTAGGTTATTTCCACTTTTTCAAGAATGTGATTCTCCTAATCTTTTTTTTTTCTCTCTCTGCAGGAGTTAACTTGTCATCAGTTACTGCATGCACTTGTTCGACGAAGAAATATTTGTTTTCACCTTCTATCACTGGTGAGTTCAGAAACCCGCTGGTAAATAGTTCTTGTAGATTAACGTATTCCTGTCTTTATTTAGTAACTAACTCTTTGTGCAAAATGCTCAGGACTCCTGGCGTAACCTAGCAAATGCTTTTGCAAATGACAAAACATTGTTCTTGCTAAATGGTGTTAGTCAGGTATAGTCTCCTAAAGTTTGCATTGTGGCTAATTTGTTCACGTATATTCTGTTTCTTGAAATGATGTTACTTGTATTCAGCGTTCGTTGGCTCAAACGCTTGTTCTTTCTGCTTATGGAATGCGAAGTTCAGATGCATCAAATCAGTGAGTTTTTCTAAATTCTGCCCACTTCGCTCACATCTTAACCTTAAATTTGGGCTGACCAATAACCTTCTTTTTATTTTCCAAAAGATATGTGAAGGACCTCATGGCTCATATGACATCATCTTTAGTGGATTTGTCCAATAACAGTGACCTTAAAAATCTGGCTCAGCAACCTGATATCATTATGCTGGTGAGGACGAGAAACACTTGAAAACTATAGATCTTGTAATTGCGAAATCCTTATAAACAGAAGGGTTCTTCCGTATTTTGTGTTAGGTGAGTTGTGTGTTAGAGCGGCTGCGAGGAGCGGCAACTGCCACTGAACCCCGAACACAGAGAGCATTATATGAGATGGGATTGTCTGTCATGAATCCTGTGCTCCGTCTTCTCGAGGTTTATAAACACGAGGTATTGTTCAAGGCCTCTATACTTACGGTGCACTTCACTCTATCTATCTTCAAAATCCATGTGATCGGTTTTTCATCCATTATGGTTAGAAAACGCACTGATTTTTTTTTCTTATTGCTTAGTCTGCAGTAATATATCTACTACTTAAATTTGTGGTGGATTGGGTGGATGGGCAATTATCTAACCTAGAGGCTCATGAAACAGCTGTGGTTATTAATTTTTGCATGAGTCTTCTACAAATATACTCTTCACACAATATTGGGAAGGTAAGTCTGTGCCCCTGTCCCTTCCTTACTTTTCTGTTCAGACTAAGCGTCATTGCTTGAAAGCAGACAAGATAAATGTTTGTGTACGCTCACACAATTGCTTTTTCCCCTTTCAGATATCATTGTCTCGCTCGAGTACCTTGCTTAATGAAGCGAAAAACGAAAAGTACAAGGATTTACGCGCTCTGCTTCAGCTGCTTTCTCATCTATGCTCAAAAGATATGGTAAACGTTCTGTTTATGCACTCAATGTATAAACTTTAAACTCATTCGCCAGTATTCCTTATGTTCTAACAAGGGATACTACCTTTTGCAGGTTGATTTTTCCTCGGACAGTATTGAGACACAAAGCACAAATATATCCCAGGTAAAATTCAAGTTAATTATGATGAAATTCTGCAAGAATGGTTTCTTTAATTCTCTTTGAACTGACAGGTGGTGTACTTTGGTCTCCATATAATCACGCCACTTATATCTTTGGAACTCCTCAAATACCCCAAACTTTGTTTCGACGTAAGTTATTGAATCTATCATGGACTAATCCTTTGTCACAGTAGTTTTACTGTTATAAACTTTCACTAAAGCGATAAAAATTCTGCAGTATTTCTCGCTCATATCACATATGCTTGAGGTTTACCCGGAGACGCTCGCACAACTCAACGGTGATGCATTTAACCACGTACTTACAACAGTCGACTTTGGTCTTCATCATCAGGTGAAGTGAAATCTTCTTTACAGAGATAATAAGTAAATCCCTTTTAGTCTTGGTTTACAAGAATGTTAAAGTAATTCCATTTACTGGTGTGCTTATTAGGACGTCGATATTGTCACCATTTGCCTGAGAGCTCTAAGGGCTCTTGCTTCATATCACTACAAAGAGACAAAAGCTGGCAACACGGGTTTGGGTTCACACGCTGCTGGACACACAGATCCAAATGGAGTATTCCGCGAAGGAATCCTGAGCCGATTCCTTCGGACATTACTTCACTTTCTTCTTTTTGAGGATTACAGGTACCAACACTCTCTCTATTCGCCAAAATTACTTAAATTAGCTCAGTCTTACGGTTTACTCAAAAGTTGGTTTACCGGTTCCTTGTTACAGTACCGAGCTAGTCAGTTCAGCAGCAGATGCCTTGCTCCCTCTTATCCTCTGTGAACCAAACCTTTACCAGGTCGCTCTTTAGGTTCTCTCTTAAAAACATAAACCGAGTTTCCATGTCTGAAACCGCAGTGACTTAGCAGTTTGTGTTTAAAACTCTAGGGATTGGGCAACGAACTGATTGAGAAGCAGGGGAATCCCAACTTCAAAACGAGGCTAGCGAATGCGCTTCAGGTGCTCACGACGTCGAACCAGCTATCCTCATCTTTGGACCGCCTCAACTACCAAAGATTCAGAAAGAACCTCAACAACTTCCTTATTGAAGTTCGTGGGTTTCTGAAGACAATGTGATCGAATTTTAGTCCTAAGGAGATCAAAGATAAAAAAATTAAAATCTTTTAGCTTTATTTCCTTTCAATGATAATCGTCCTAGATGAATAAATGTGATCATTTATCGAAAAATGAAATTGCGATTTTTTTTTTTAATTGGCTATTGATTCAGCAGAGTTACGATTTTACATATCATACTGTAGACATTAATTTCAGGTTTTTTTTTTTTTTTTGGAATATTAGAATCAAAGTGTTATATTATATTGCGATCAATTCTCTTTGGCTAAATAAAATGCCTTTTACAGTATTTACTAGTCAAACTTATAAATAACTTTAGACACTTTATTAAAGAATTATATGTGTAACGTATCTATGCTCATATTTTTTGGTCAACTTCGTATTAAATTGTTTCCTTTTAATAAAAAATAGTTTTTCATTTAGTCAAAATTAAAAGAGAAAGTTAGTTTAATATTCTTAAAATGTTTAAAAGCTATGTTTTCAAAATTTTGTAAAATAACCTTTTTGACCATAAAACAATGAAATTTTATTATATATTGATTGGTAATAATGATAGGAGGATATGCAATAAATTCTTTTTGACCATATTGACAAGTGTCACTGTTTTCATAGACATTTTTTTAATAAGCAAAAAAGTTAATTACCAAAAAAAATGTTCTCACAAATCTGGAAAATTAACTAATAATAAAGAAGATTCTCAAGACCAAAGGTTATATAGATAGAACCTCTCTTTCAAATCAAATCATAAGAAATAACTGCATTTTAATTTCTCAATAATATATATATATATATATATATTTAAAAAACAGTATTATGGGTATCGCAAAGTTTTTTCTCTTAGTAATATTTGTAATTTCGTTCTCTAACCACAAAATTTTCGCTTCAGGTATGTTTAAGTTTTTATCTAATTATTTTAAAATTAGCATTGATCATTTAGAATCAATTATCAATAGCTAGATATTCAGGCTTCATAATGACCATGTTTTGTGTTTTTGTAAATGTAGTAATAGATACAGTATTTGTATCAATTATTACTATTAATATTAATGTGGATCTATGTATGTGTAGAGTTGAACAAATTTTCATATGACCATTGCACCGTTCTTTGTTCGGATCGATATGGATGGCATGAATGTTGGACTGACTGCGTAGGTGCTGGTTATCAAGGTGCTGGGCACTGTGCTTCTCGTTCTCCTAAAGAACCTATGAAATGTTGTTGTCAAAAGGAAGAATCTCCTCCTCTCCAGTGATCAGTAATTTAATATTGTAATAAAAAATGTTAAGCGAAAATAATATTATCATAAATAAATGAGAATAGAGTTCTTTATTACCCTTACATTATTTTATTTTATTTTGGTCAACCCCTTACATTATTTTTAAACTTATAAAATATTTTAAAACTATGGAAAGAACTCTGAAAACACCTCCTCTCTCATTGCTGCCATCGAAAATTATCGGTGATATCATTGGAGAATATCAGATCTTTTCGTATATGATTTCGGAAAAAGACAATACACTCTTGATGAAATTGTATCAGGTTGCATCATTAGTACAATTACAGGATGTAATGAAAATGTGTATGAGAAAACTTTGGATTTTTTTATTGCTGTTTACAACGCATAACGAGGTTCAATTATAGGATGAATTGAAAATGTAGGGGTATCACTTCTGTAAATGTTGTTGATTTTGTTACTGACATGTCACATTGTATATCAGAAACAAAGTTCCGAACTATTTGATGAAGAAATACAAAAGTAGCATCTTCGGAGACTGTTCTGTCATGACTTTTGCTACTTCAATTATGATTGATATAGCCTAGTATTGATCTCTTTGCCATGAACCTACATATCTGTCAAGTCAAAACTTTGATGGAGACTTTGATTTCATTTCTGCTTCCTTGTAATTGCTTGTCTTCTGACTTGCTGCTTCCTCTTCAAATACAATATGGAGATTTCGGGTTATTACATTATTTATTCTCTCTCTGTTCGTTTTTCTGCAAACAGAGATTATTTTCTTCTTTCATCTCTGTCGATAGATTATTGACCAAGTTACGTAGTCTTATAGAAACTAAGAGTATTGAAATCATAAGAACTCAAATCATGTTTCTACTCAGCGACCCATATTTCTCAATTGAGTGTTACGACATTTTTATTGAAACTACATGCCTGTGAAGATAATAATTGGCCCAACCTCGAGATAATTAAGGTTTTTGACCTCTTAGCAATTACAACTTACAAACGATGTTGGAGCCAAACATGAGTGGGCCATTATTTTTTTTTTTCAGTCAACGTTTTGGCTTTCTCAGACTACAATAATTCACCATTTATGGACTTTGTTTCCCCACTTGTCTTAGTCTACAAAAATTCTATGAATCTTCCTGATGGTAATGAAGGACTTGGGATGGAGTTCTCATACTGTTTGCCGAATGTGTAACCCATCAACTCTTTGTTTCTTATTTAGTTTTTTGGGGATTTTGCCATTAGTCATTTTATCTCAACGAGGTCAAATCTACAATAATCAGTTATCATTTTTGTCATTAGACATGTATAAGTTTGCTTACAACTTATTTTATTAAGTCTAAGATACTAGTAAAAATACCAAGAAAAAGAATATAAAACAGCAAAAAAAAAGAGCAAAAAAAAAAAACAAAAACAAAAACAAAAAAAACCCAAAAAAAAAAAGCAAAAAAAAAGGCAAAAAAGAGCAAAAAGAGAGCAAAAAATAAAGAAAAAAAGAGAAAAAATAAATAAATAAGAACTGAACTCCACTAAAACTGAATCGCTTTCCCAATTCAGGTCTCATCAAAAAAGTTTATATTGTTGAATTTCTTGATGTTGTACAAGGCGGGGTGCAAAACTCCTACTATGAGATTGTCGACTGGTAGAAATTCACGTATATGTACTGCAATTTGCAAGTCTCTCATATAGGTGGCTTTGTTGTTATCCGGAAAATATCCAAATTCCATTTAAGTAATGGTGTGATGACCGATGAATAAAATTTTATTTCGGCCAGCAACCAATTGGTGCCAAAATAGTGTTATTATTAAAACTTATCTCTAACCACCAATGTCTGAACTCTGCATCTTATATAATTGTGAATTTATAAATTAGAAAATATTGTATAAATTGATGACTAATCTTCTAAATTTGTATAATGAGTTCAGTATGAGAACCACCGAAATTAGACGTTGGGGCAATTGCACCTTCTATAAGAATACTCTGACTTATTTGTATAAATCCAGGACACGTGAGGTTATAAGAAATTGTATGAGGGTATGCGTCATTCTACATATATATATAATAAAATTTATAATTAATATATTTATTTTTAGATAATCTTAAATTGATATTTATGGTATAAAAACCGATTATCTAAACATATCCTCTCTTTTTTTTCCTTTTTCGCATTTGTCAACATGTCTAACTAGTTAAGTACACAGCAATAGTAGTGACAACCAAAAATGCTTATACAATGTTAATGTACACCAAATTTGCCACTGCTAACCACTAGTATAATTTTATATAAATAATCAGTATAATATTTATGTGTTTTTTTTCCTTTTTAGTATATAATTTTATATGAAAGTAAAATTGAAAATATCTGGAATCTAGCTTATATAAAACTTGTAACCTCTGGTTATTTTAATAATATTACTCCTTATAATATTTAGTAAAAAAAAAAGTCAAATTGAAGTTAAATGAAACAAGAGAGAGAGAGGTTCAGATTCTTCACGTTATACAAATCCCGAACAATTTAGTAAATAAGTTCATGTTTAAGTAATTTTCTTTATAAAAGGGCAGTCTGAATTTCAATTTAATTCGTTTTTGAGTAAAAAAAAAAAAAAGTAGAAATCCAATTAATTATTCCCTCGGCTTTTTTCATCTCATGTACGCCTCCAGAATGCGATAGATTATCACTTGTGGAGTATACTCCTCTTCACTGTCTTTTGCTTCTTATTGCTGTGATGCTGCATTTTCCATTAAAGAGAAAACCATCATGTTCAAAATCAAGAATTAAGTTGTTCATCAAAGAAAAATTTCATTTGCAAATTTATCTACCAAAAACATAAGAGTGAAGACACTTGCCTTTTGTCTTTCTGCAGCCTCCTGGTCTGTTCTCTCTTTCCAGCTGCTCTTTCTTAGCTTTATCGGACGGTTCCCAACATATTTACCTGTATCCATACGAAATCAATGGACTAGAATAATGTTTTCAATGGAACAGAATCATATAACAGATTATGAAAAAAAAAACAGTGAAATAAGAGAGCAAGATGAAGCAACACTTAAAAGATACTAAAACCAGATGCTTACCGTTCATTTCTTTTAGGGCTGCAGCTAGATCCGCAGGATTTAAGAAACTCACAAACCCATAACCCTTGGTTTTACCAGTTCGCTTATCTCTGATGACCTGTCATGGTAGATAAAATTATTTCAGTAAAAGCTTTTGACCACAAAAAAACTCACACTGAATGATCCGTAATGATCTAAGGTCTAACCATGTTCTGTAGGTATTGCAAATGCATCACAGCTGAGATTTTTAGCAGTCTAACCAACCAGAGGCAATAACCACAAAACTAGTGCAATCACATGAGCTCTTTCTCAAATATATGTGCATAGGAAACCAGATGAGAATCACCAAAAAAACCCGAAAAACGAGGAGAGATAAACACACTTACTTTGGCCATATTGAAGGTGGGGAATCGAGCAAATGCCTTGGAGAGGACATCATCATTTACTTCATTCCCAAGATCACCACAAAACAGGCGATAGTCATCTGCCAAATGTGGAACAGAGAGCTATAAGAAATCCAATTTAACAAAAGAGCGAAGAACATCCAAAGCCAATCTCCAAACAACTATGATACAATCTGCAAACTAAAAGAACAATCAGAGAACTCAAAGGGAAAGAAGAAGAGCAGTGCTTACTTTCTGGCCACTCTGCAAGAGTAGGATCCTCCCACGACTGTCCAGCAGCTTTACGAGGAATGGCTCTCTTTTTAGTTTCCGCTTTGTGTTCAGTTTCGCTATTTGCCAAAGCTGCTTTCACATTCTCAAGCGCTTCTGGTGTGATGGTTTGTGCATCTCTCTGAAACAACTGATGTGCCTGCCAATATATATATATACAACCGAATCAAACAACGTCAAGATACCTTCAGCATGATTGATTTCACAGAAAACACAAACTTTAAAACCAAAGAGCAAAGCTTTAACTGTAAATCATGCGAGATCCGTTATTTGGTAGAAATCATCAAAGGCCAAAGCTTCCGTAACAAACCATCACACAATCATAAAGGGAACTGCTCTCTCAACAACAACAACAACAAACTAAAGTCAAAGCTGAAGGATTTCCAAAACCCTAATTCCATCTCAGAAATTCGCAAAGCGCTATGAATCAACAATACTCCCAACTTTTAAACCAATACTAACCTGCTGGTACTGAGGGTAAGCGTATACGGCAGGAACCGGACCAATAGGCTGAGGATAGACCGTGGCTCCGGGAATAGATACGACCGGCGGGGCTGCAGCAGGGGACGGCGCCACGTAAGGCTGTGGAGGCTGGTAGGGCGCGGAATAGTATGAGTTTGCAGTGTATGTGTACTGAGACGCTGAAGATGATGAAGAAGAAGCTGAAGACGGAGGGATTGACATCGGAGATCGTCTGAAATTAGGAAAACGTCGCCGAAAGGTTTTCAGACAAAAGAGGTAGGAACGACGACAGGAGTTTATTTTTCTATTTTCTCTTTAATTTGTTTTCCTTTTCCACATGTGTATATGCTTCCAATTAGAAATTTCTGGATAAATGGGCTTAAATATATGGGCCGAGCCCATTTATTTCCATCGCAAAATTTAATTTGAAGTGGTTAAGCCTGTTTAAATTTGGTTCAGTGGGGTGTTCTTTTTTTGATCTATGATGCCTTACAAAGCCCATTTTTACCAATGCAAGTTCAAATTCGATTTTTTCTTTTTATCAACTGTTTTTCTTTTTTGTTTTTTTTTTAACCACGACTTCTGAGAAAAGACAATCTGGTCAACAATCCAAAATTAGTCTGTGTTGGCAAGTACTATCTGTGTAGGTTATTTATATACGATTGACTCTGTTCAAACGTGCAAGACTCTGGAATGATGCAAGTGGATCTAAAACACTATTAAAACGTGGCCCCTCACAAATAGAGAAAATCCACAGGTTTTGCCAAATAAAGCAAAAATAATATTTTTCCAATTAAATTTAATGCTATTTCTTACAGCTACAAAAGCTACCTCGTACGGACTCACAAATGCCAATCGTCCACGTGGTTCAATTGCCATAGCAATATCGAGGAAACTCTATACGATTTTAATTCTGATGGCTCGACGCAACTAATGAGGGGACCACATAACAGAGATACACACGTGACGCAAACCGCTTACACGTTTTTATCCTTTTCATCTTAACCGTTCGATTGATTGGTAGACTGAAAGAAACCATCCGACAATTTGTAATCAATTCAATTTATATATCTTGTCTCATAATTTTCCAGTTCCTTGTTGCAATTTGCAAGTTCAAATTCGAATACTACACAGTTTAACTATTTGATAATGCATGCTTGGACAAAGCAATAATTTTCCGATAAATCTCACTCGGCTAAAGATTGTTTGTACCGTGTTTATTTTCATCACTAGTGCAATGATGAGCGATTCGATCATATAAGACTAGCTAGTTTAATTTTGTTACAACTACGCGGTTACCAACAAACCAATGTCCACTTTTTACCCCCTAAAAAAACAAACAGATTTTTTGTTGGTTAATTGGCTTCTTAAAGAGATATTTACGAGGGAAAATATTAAAAATGAATTCTGAACTTTAACAAAATTGGGCAGTCCCACAATAACGGTAGTAACACGAATTATTAGAATACATGGTAGAAATTAAAAAAATATATATATATATATTATAAAAGTGTCAAATCCAAGTTCGGCTAATAAGAAATTTGTGTCACAAGATTAGCTGTCATCACTAATTGACAATATGATCTTATTTTGTCTTTTTGCAATAATAGATCGGTTTTAGAGTTACCTATTGAACCCTATATTGTGTGTAACATTCTCTCCATACACTCGTGTTTATTGAATTTCAAAGTGGAAAACAAAATTACTAGAATAACAAATACTAATATATGAATGTGTAAAAAATTTGGAAACCATTTCTATGTAAATAATCACCATGACAAGACTAAGAATTGAAACATTAAATATACATTTTTTGTCAACTGTTCAGACGGTATGTTTTGTCTCAAATTGTTAGTAGGTTATCTCCACACACGTACGTCACTGTAATTAAATCCATTTCACTATAAGTTCTTTATATCTGCATCAAAGTTTTAGCGCAAGTTCAAATGCCAATGAGGGTATGTATATATTACAACGGTGACTATATGCACGGTTCGAAAGTTTTATAGATAAATAGTCTTAAACTCGTAGGTTTTAATTTATACTATGGATGAACATACGCATAAGATTCGATTTCTGTCTTTCAAACTTCCTAACCTATTTATGGGTTTTCTTCATCTTCACGAATCATGGGACTTATTTTTAACTTTGTTATATTATATGGTACTCACAATGTGCTCGCCGCCAGTTTTCTGTTCATATATACCGTGGCCGCTAGTATTAATTAGATGTATCTGTTTATTAACATTAAGTTATTAACATTAGCTTGTATGACTAACGAGAGAGGAACTATTTAACTAACCTAACCGAAGTGGTCGTCATATGATTAGTCCCTTCAATTCACGTTCGAGAACCCCAACAATTTAGGTTTTTAGAGTAGATAACACTAACGTCACTATTGTATCAAAATCATTCTCAAGCTAGCTTTGGATCATTCTCACAAAGATTATAGATTCAAACGACTTGATAGATCATAGAAGTTTATAACACGTCAACGGCTGCCACGTACCATCTAGAGAATTGTGATGTACAAAGAGGCCTTGCATAAAATACTCATAACCTAAGTCTAAACGATACAAGACCAAATACAATGCAATCCAACTTGATTCCATTTATTGGTTATTATCTATAGAAAAAGACTAAACAATAGTCCAAGAAACAGTAGATAACGGTGGATGGAGTAAAAGTAGGGATATATCATTACACAAATACAAAGATTGGTACGTATAAATAGCTAGATACGAGCATACATTACTTTACCGAAGTTGTACGATATCCTCAAGTTGCACCGTGGTGGTAATTAGCCATCATTGATTGACCTTGCTGCTGCTGTTGCGGCTGCGGCGGTAGAGGCGGCTGCGAATGCGACTGAGTTATTTGTTTGTTGTTGACCCTTTTTCTCTTCTTCTCGTAGCTAACGCCACGTGCTTTAGCCTGAAAATCTCTAACCTCCCTGAGGAAAATCCTGACTGAACGTGAGCCAAAAGGGCTAGTCTCGGGAACTCCACCGTTCTCCTCGTAGGCGGCACGGAGACGACCGATAAGAGCGTCAAGTGAGCCCCAAGCTTGTCGGAGAGGACAAGGACATGGAGCCGGAGGATTTGGGAGGCCAAAGAAGGCGCAGTTTTGGTGGTGGACTTTTGTTTTGCCGAATTGGTCAAGGTAACGCAGAAACTCGAGGACGTGTGCGCCGCTGCAAGACGGTATAGAGACCGGTGGACGATGATTTCTAAGGTATTGGCAGAAAGTGTTCCAATCACGACGTTTCTGGTTCTCGTAGCGGCTAGAGGAAGGTGGAGAAGAAGATGGAGGTTGTGTCGACAGAGTGTTAGTATAAGGGTTCTTGTTATTGTGATTTTGAGAGATCAAATCCATAGCTTTTAAAATAAATAAAAATGTTTATCTAAAATAGAGTGGGAGAGATTAGGGTTCCTTTTCTAGAATTTGAAAGATTTAACTAGGGCAGCAGAAATTAGGTTTTTTAGTACTTTGTGATTAAGATGGAATGGATGGATATCACTTCTTAGCTCATTAATCACAAAATAGTTGAAAAGAGAGATATAGAGAGGACTTGGATACTTCCTTGTACTAGTGAGGTAGGTGCTACAAAAAAAAAAAGAAATAGATTTAGTAAATTGATGGTGATGCTGGATATTGTGCAAAAATGGTGAGGCAAAGAGGAACAACCTGCAAAAAAGGAAGAGATCTTTCTCTTGCGTCTTTGAAGATGAGAGATATAAGTGGAAGAGATCAAAGTTGAAATTCCTTCCTTTTCTTAATTATTCTTTTTTTCTACTGTTGTCTTTTTTGTGTTTTCCTTCGATTCAATTATAGAGAGAGAAGATGGATAGCAAAATGCATTGACAGTTGTCCATATATATAGCTGCAAAAATATCATTAGGTCATTTATAGAGAGAGAGAAAAGATATATAAGTCGCCAGACTGATCATCTGAAATCATAAATTTTCCATTTAAGATACCAAAAAAAGGAAGAGAAATAGAGAAGGGAGAGTGTTACACAGTGTATAAAAAGATAACTCTATATGAGTGGTCAACTAAAGAAAAGAGAGAAAATCTTTTCGTGATTTTCTTATGTCCATATATTTCAATACTTTTTTATTAATAGTTGGATCTGGACCAAAGTTCACATGTTGAATAATTGTATATATTTCTTATTTAAATTTCACATTTATTTTCTGGATCAAAATATTCTACATTTTTATTAAAACATATAATTTCGTGGTTTATCACAACTGATAGTTGTATAATTATATTACATTTAAATTACTGTTTTTTATTGGTAATGTAATTTTACACATGTAGTTAAAAATGTTTTAAAGTGAGCATATTTCACGAAGGTGATTTGGCTAAAATACGTGGTATGGTTCCAAACTTAATGGCTACTAAGCATATGATGCAGTTCAAAAGTATGTAACGAATATATATTATTATTTACTTAATCTATACAAATACTTATAAACGACCGGCTTAATAACTTATGTTCCCACTCATGAAATGATGAAACCATGATTGATATTGAGATGTAGGGTTTTATCGTTGTTTGGGATATATATACGTTTTCGATTAATAATTCAATTGACTTCAAACATTTTAAAGAAAACATCAGCCAAAACATCTTTGATTTACTTGACTATTTCTCAAAGCGCAAATTGGGAGATGATCCTCAACCAAATAAAATGCAAATATAACTTTTAAAAAGCGTTAACTAATGGTAAAACGTTTTGCAATCTTTTTATACCGAAGCTGTTGAAATCAAATAATGTATGTACTTCTGAAAATGACATGACATATCAATTCAAACTGGGATGCATCCTTCTGGCCCTGGGAGCTTGATCCCAATGTTATACCTCCCATTGAATCGACGCCAAGTCGAGAACCTTTGCCACCATCCTCAGGTACGTATTAGCTTGGAAGATTCAGATATACAAAAATGATGGTTTACGAGTTCAGTGAATTTTAACATTAATCTTAAATTATAAATTTCTAAAAAATCAAGAATTTTTTTTTGAATGTTTCAAAAAAAAAAAATTTGTGTTTTTCTAAATAAAAAAATCATTTTACTATTAATATATTTTAAAAAATTTGTTTGCATATATATTTAATTGTCGATGGTGGTTATGTCTCGGAATCCCCTTGTCTACCGATCGAAGAAACCAAATGTAAAGAAATTAAGTAAAGATAAATACTTATATATAGGGTTGCTTGCTTACGTTACTGGCGTCTACGTTGAAGGCAAAACCTAGTAGTAGAATGATTTGATATCGACATCACGTTTATTGTATAGACAAACTTTTTTTACACCATAAAACCTTTTCATTCTTTGTTTTTAATTCAAACTTATTTTTACACCAACAAAAAGACGTATTTCATTATTTAATTTAATTGTTTGTGTATATCAGCTATTTTGTCTAAAAGATGTTTCCGGAGATGCTGGTGGAGACGTGGTATGGTGGACCAATAGATGTAATATTATATTTTTTTTGTTGCTGTTGTTGTAAATGACACAATTCAGTAATGGAAAATTGGTTGCGGTCGAACGGCTGCAAAGGTATATCAAACACCTTAAGTTCTTAACTATTAATTCACATCATAAACTAAAACGATCGACATAGACGCATAGTGTCATATACAGTAATATCAATACATATTTTGCATACTTTAACAAAAAAGTATAGTGAACTTACAAAACTTTATTTTTGTGGCGGGAGATAAATTAAAGTCATTTTTTAAAAGTAGTTGTTTAACCGAATAACTTGAATTATGATAAAGATCAATAAGTCTATTTCATGAAAGTTTTCAATTTGCAAAGAAAATAGATTCAAGTACTATCACATAGTCCAACACGTAAAATTACTTAATATCAAGTCTTCTCTTCTGGCACCGAGCTAAACATTTTCTGAAAATCGATTGACAAGCAATAATCTAAGAATTAGTAAGCGTGGCACAGAAATTAGATATATCGAAGCACATAACTGGATCTTGTAATCAAACTACCTCAAAACAAGAGAGCACATATTCCAAGTCGCTTTCTGAGATTTGGTGGTGTAGAACAATCCTGATTCTGTACACACACAGAACATATAAATTCAAAGTCATTCACCATTTTTTAGCACAAAAAGTTATTTATCATTTTAGCACAAAAACTAATAGCTATATGGGCCGGACCATCCCGTCAACGCTTACGGTCCACTATGGCACACACATAACTGCCAATTTTTTCTTTGTTTACTGTTAACGGTTCAGTTATTTACTAACAAGATGAATTTTGATTTAGTACCTGAATGTCGCTTGAGGTATGACAAGCACACCGACAACTTCCAAACGTTTACAGGCGTCTTCAGCTCCAAATTTGTGATCTTTTGGTATATCTACGTATATCTGCTTATAAATATTTGTATCATAACGAAAATGAAAACAAAACAAAATCTTAAACTGACAACAAACCAGAAAAAAACTTAAAACATTCGGCTTCAAAAATAGATTACATCGAATACATACTATGGTCATTTGTAAATCTGGTGTATAGATGATATATAGGCCTAGTTTCGAAAATCTCGCAGAAAAAACTATCAAACTATGTACTAAACTAGCTATACTTACATTGCAAACCCTTTAAGTCTTGTTTTTACTCGGAATCGTGAATTAATTAACTAGCCTTACCGGTTATCGGTTCAGTATTGGGTTAGACTAATTGGCCACGAATATAATTAACCATAAACTTACGATGTTGGTTTCCACTGCGGCGAGGTTCACATTTAACCGTTCAATCCGGTTCAATCCTTCTGATAACGTAGGAAACCAAAAGCTAAAAGGTTAACACACACATTAAACTTGAGATTTCAAATAAGAAATAATGGAAAACCCGGGTAACAATCACCTGCCAAGATCTTTGCTTTCTTGTGGTCATCGTCGAGCTTGGTGACGTTTTCACGGAGAGCCACCAATGCGGCAGCGCAGAGCAGACCAATCTGTCTCATTCCTCCGCCTAATGTTTTCCTTAACCACCTTGCCTGCAATTCAACAAGTAAGTACTTGAACCGGATATTAAAATTGATATTTAACTATCTCAATCTGATTCATCATAGCTACTACTTACTTTAGTGATAAAACTTTTGCTTCCCACGATTACTGAACCATCCGGTGCACCTATGCCTTTCGACAAACAAATCTAGTCGCATCAACGTAACCGGTTTAGAACTCAACAGCATACTCAATACAATTTTTACAAAGACAAAATGGATCATGTGTTGAGAGACAATAAATTCCATAACGTTACATAGCACGGTTTTGATGAACTATACCGAGACCGAATCAGCGGCTTGAACAATCCTCTTTACCGGTACTCCGAGTGCCTAATCAAGATTGAAATTATGAACTCGTCAACTTCAAAGCATTGTCAAATTTGAGTGAAAAGTTCAACAAAAATACATATGAAACGAATTATATATATATATATATTGAAGTGTTTGTATACTAACAACAGAAGCGTTGAAGATACGAGCTCCATCGATGTGAAGCTTCAAGCTGTGTTTCTTGGCTAACTCCCCGACTTTGTCTATATATTCTATAGGCAAGCATCTACCTCCACAACTGCATCAACAAATTCGGTTCTATCAAATTATAATGTATAAAATTAAATAATCAAACCGGGTTTTTCAATTACATACCGATCCACCCGCAATAACCAGCTCAAAATTAGTGTCAACTGATTGTAATCTAATTGACTAAAGTGAGTACCACGGAAGTCCTCGAAAGTTTCTTCACTATGTACGAAACCACTGTTTTCTTTTTCTTTCTTTTTTGGGTTAAAGTGATGGGTAATTTAAATGTATAACCTAAGTTTTTCTATTCCAATCAACATAACGAAACTACTAGTCATTGTAGTCAACAATAAACGTTTGTTTTATATAACCATGAAGTTCTAGGTTTTTGTCACGTAGTTTTCCAAAAGGAACTAAATTTAGTTGTGGTGTTAGTAACTATCATTTGAATGATACTCAACAATATACCTTCTTTTTCTTTTTACAATAACGTCTTCTAAAATGAAACCTAAACTAAACCTTTACACCTAACATCGTTCAGTGAGTAGGAAACCACTTCGCTATACAAGCCTACAAAAAATTCAAATCACTGAAACACGCAACAAATTATATTACGCTTTGGTCCTTTAGTTACTAGTGCGTGTTATTAAGAAAAACTTACTTTGCCTGAGTGTTCTCAAGACATATAAGCTTAGTAACCGGAAAATGGAGATCTCCTTTGGGGCTCCTCACGGCAGCTTCAATAGAATTAATTTCCATCGTCCCGTCCTCTTGGTTCTTCACCGTTCTTGGGTGCACTCCACCGAGGCTTGAAATGCCGCCGTTTTCATAAAGATGAATGTGAGAGTCATCTCCAAGAATCACTTCACTCCCTCTCTCATCACAATGGACCAGCACGCTGATCAGATTCCCCATTGTCCCTGACGGAACAAACATCGCCGCCTCTTTTCCGGCGATCTCCGCCACCGCTCTCTCCAAACGCACTGCCGTTGGATCGTTCCCCAAAACGTCGTCGCCTACTTCCGCGTTTGCCATCGCTGAACGCATTGACTCAGTTGGCTTTGTCACCATGTCGGACCGGAGATCAACGGTTCTTTTAATTGGCGTTACCATTTTGATGACTGACAAAAAAGTCCTATTAGGATTGGACTCGAATAAATAATAGAAATACTATATAACTAGGGATTACTTAATCATACCAAGATTTTTTTGTGCTGTTAGGCCTGTACCTTTTTTGTTCTTGATGAAGAGATTATAAGAGATGTATTTCGAGCCGAGATAGAGTGAGTGATCAAATAGCTTACGCATGAAGACAGGGAATTTGAGAAAACGAAGAATACCTGGAAACCATGCTGCTAGTCTGGGCCCATTCGGTCAAACCAAACAAATGTTGGATGAATAATGACAAACTGGTAAAGTAACGTTCGTATCATTTCTGCCTAACCTCTTAATTACCTCTTAATTATCCTATTGCATTCTACACCTTTTTGTTGTTGTTCTGGCATCTCTGTTTAATAGTTCATGGAAAAGTAAATGACTATAAACTATTAATATTTTTTTGGATACTTACGTTACGGATATAGAGAATTTTGTAATTTTCAAATTATCTAACCAGAAATGTGATGTTATTATTAAAGTGTGAATTTATTTTCAGACCAATGAACATATTAAGTGTGTAAACACACAAAAGTTAATTTATTCGACTGTTGTAATGTTTTTAGAATCTACTTTTTTATTAACATGTTAATTCAAAGCATTTTTCTAAATAATTTTGATTTGAAAAATACATTAAAAATAAATGACAAATAACAACTATGTGTTATCATTATCGCATGGATTAGACATAATATTTAATTACTATAGGATTATGTATTAATTTACTATTTTCAGTTAAGAAACCTCTAAAACCATTTCAACAATAACATATTAGCACACACAATAATTCTCTAACTAGGTAATAACCTACGCTATGCGCAGGGTGAAATATTTATTAATTATTTCATAATATTTAAATTA